>JAJEKV010000004.1:21990140-22188355 GCA_021234155.1 Isoetes taiwanensis | reverse complement strand
CTGTTACTTCGTTCAGTTACGTATTGCTAAGCCCCAAGCGTGCAGTATTACTCTAACCTCGATCTCCTCATCACTGTCGGAGCCTTATCCGGGCTCAACCTTCTCAACGATGCTCACACCCCTGAACATGCCACCATCCATCATTCTTGAGGGCCATCACATGCTCTTCGCCCATGACCATCATCTCCCGTTGGGTAGGCTATCCACATGTCTCGCTGGCCCTGCAGGAATGTATCCTTTCCCTCGTTTCCCCTTTGCTCTTCCTGTTTGTATACGGATCTCAAAACCAATGCTCCGGCTACTTCCGGTTTCTCAGCCTTGATCACCCGCTTCCTTCGAGGTAGTCGGTACAATGCCACATCCACCTCAACCTCAATATCCTCACTATCGCATTCTGTCCGATGACACTTTCCATCTACCTTCCCGGACTGCAGGCGGCTTATCCACCTTTGGCAACCACGAAGGCAAACCGTTGGACCAAAGTGCTTCGGGCCACATGGAAGAATTTGGGCTCTGGCTGTCCTAAATGGTCGCGGCAACCTCGAAGCTGAAATTCCACATCTTTTCCACCACCTTTAAGTGACTCTCCTCATCAATGGCTCATGTCCACAAAAGCCATTGGAAACAAAAGCTTGGTCGAAATCGCCTTTGCTTTTACGTCTCATTCCGGGACCACGGATGATGATCGGCAACTTCATCTCAAACAACTCAATGAACTTCAACAGGAGCCCGCAGTGCGGGATTTTGCGGATCGACTTCACGTGCCGCTAAAGTAAGCTCAAAGGGAGTACCCTACGAGCGGATTTTGGTCACGGTTTTCTCCAAGGACTTCCTCCCAGCTATTGACTCATGACTGAATACTGCGTCCAAAAACTTTGGAAGCGGGGCTATCGTCTGTCAATCACTCGTCCAATGTTTCCTCCGTGGCTCTTCAAGAGCTCCCGGATTCATTCCACTGTCATGGTTCCACAAGCGGTTGTTCAGCCTCAACAGCTAATCCACCCGGTAGCGATCCAAATGCGGTGCCATATTTGCAAATATCAAGCCATTTTGGCCAATGAGTGCAACTCCACCAATGGCCAGCCTCGTTTACCCAGCGATGCAACATGTGCAATCATGCCCGCGGAAGAGTGCGCCAGCGCTCATCCCCACGCCGTTCATAACAAAATGGTTTATCAAGTGCAAACCACACCGACAACAATACTTTTGCTATCGGCCACCTCTTGGTGCGAGCCAGCAACTCTATCGACAGCGGGACCAACCACGGGGGATCCAGCGTCCTCCTTTTTTGATCCTTCTAAAGCTCGGTGTTATCGCTTTGTCCAAGAATGGGGTCATACCCGCGGCGTGTCCTCAACTTCCACAAGTTAGAATGCGACTGCGGCGCAAATCAGTCCATCGGTCCGTCTCCGGCTTACCAACTCTGGCTTTGCTAATGGCAAACAAGGCCGAACCCGATTCTTAAGAAGCCACCAAAGGCCCCTCAGCAATCCGCTATCAACCCGGCTCGACAAAATCAACCTCCGCATTTGGATCAACAAACCCAAGAGGAAATTTTCGGGCACTTAATCCTCGGTCCGACGTCAAATTGGGTTGTAGTTTAGTTTCCACCTTGACCAAGGCATCCGTCCCTTGACTATTATTAGAAGGTACGCAGCTTGCCTTCGGTTGACACCATTCCTCATGGGGGCGAAAAAGGTTCACTTTGCACGACTTGGAAAAGCTCATGCCATGTCATGCCCAAAAGTTAAGCCAAAGCATTTTGAACCTCATGCAAGGCTGCGAAGGCGGCACATTGGCAAATGTTCATGCCACCACTAGAGCTCAACAAAGACAAGATACCCTTCAACATCTCAACCTCCGCGGCTCGGACATATCCCAATATTGCGGTAGAGGTTGACTTACTCAAAAGTTCTTTGCACGCCATGCACTCCCGCCTCCGATTAAAGTGGAACCAGCGGATCCTTTTTCTCATGTACCTCTCGAACTCCAGGAGCTCGCCAAGATCAAAATTCCTTTAAGCGGCAGCAACCATTTTAAAACTCTGTCCGCTCTCAGGACCAGTTACCACTCCCAACTGTTTTAGTTGGGGCTGTACCTCTACACCCGGTCCGTACCCGCGGTGCAGGACATCCTTAAGTCAACCATGTTCAAATCGATGGAGGTAAGTCGCGATCAATCTCATCAGGATAAACTCCGCCAAACAAATGGGCATCACACAACTCTTTAAAATGCCCCATATGACATCAAATTGGCTAATGGCCATATCCGAGACCTCAAAGGCGTCACACCTATTCTTCACATCAACATAGGTGATCTTCAAAACTCCCATGTGGAATTTGGAGTTTGGAAAGGCTGGCGGCGGGGATAGGTTCTATCATTGCAAAATTAAATTTCTCGCCGGGCCAAGTTAAAATCCATTATTTTTTAACGAAATTAGTCATTGATGGTCATCTCCAATGCCACCATGGACTTGGAAAAAATCTTGGATCATTTCAAACCTTGCCAATCACGAACCCTCTGGCGAAAATTTTTGGCGTCGTATTTATCAAGATTCGAGAAAGACTACATTGGCGATGCCTCATCATGATAAGCGTCTATCTTGATCCTATCGGAATGACTCTTGATCTGAACCCGGTCGTGGTGTTTGAAAAAATCCGGCTCAAAAAAATCCGGCAAAAACAATTCCGTTGATCACTTTTGAGATCTTGCGAAACTCGCAACTCTGCGTCATGTAAAAAGTTTGTCATGGAAGGCAACCTTTTCGATGTCTGTAGCAACCTCTCTTTTCACCATTCATAAAGTGTTTGCGCGATGGGTTAAAACCAACCTCACCCGGTTTATTGTTTTAATCTGTCGTAATAATCTTCGGACTCAGAATTGTTTTCGTGTATTTGGCAACAACATCGACAAATTTGGCGCAAATATCATACAATCCTTCGTATTAAGGGGCGTAAAGCGTCTTCAAAAAGTATTCAAACACATTTTGGCAAGATCCGGTTACAAAGAAATCTTTGGAATCAGCCTTTTCGCGGGCAAAATCACCATTCACCAAATGCGCAGGGACCAGTTAGTCATCAGCAGATGTCATCTCAACCACCATGGACTTGATAACGGCGGGATCATTTACGTTGACAATCTCGGAACCTTCTCTCTCCAGCGATTATGAAGGCAAACATTTGAATGGGTATCAAGTTCAAGCTCCACCAATGGTAAGATCGCCTGCGTCATCCCTACGAATATCAATGTCGATCCGCGGGGAGAAATTCACTTCCTTCATCGGACCGGTCTTATTTGACATGAATGGACCTTGCAATGGATGGCTTGATCACTTTTCGACCCTCCATCGGCTCCTTGCAACTCGAAGACCATTTCCACCACCATTTGTCATGGAAAACAACCACTGGTTCTAGATGGTTATCAGGCAACCTCTCTTTTCAGCATAAAGCTCGGCATCGGTTATGAAGGAAAATCCTCCACAAATTTTCGGGATCATGACTTCTCTACCCCATATTAGGACTCATGGCATGAAGTTATTGGGCCGTTACAGCAATCAATTTTCTTTTGCAAACCTTTAGGCTCCTTATCGTATTGAGGGCCGCCTAACACTTTCAAAAATTCAAACACATTTTTCCATCTGGAGTTACAAAGATCTTGGCTAAACAGCAAAAAATGGGGAACTCACCATTCCTACCATCGTGCGACCCGGTAATTTAAAAAATCAAGCTCAACCCTAATTACAGTGATGTCAAAATACATAAATTGACAAACTCGCTACATGCGGAGTTTTGATCTGTTCAAACATTCTGAATGGTGAGCCCCCATTGTCATTGCCCTCTAATGCACAATGGTAAGATCCGTTGGAACAAGAAGAATTCTCGGAAACTCAATCGAAATACACGGGCGTGATCATTTTCCACTTCCTTCCAAGGACCAAGTTACGGAAGAAGTGGGAATTTGGACATGAATGTACTCCTTTATGGATGGTTTTTTACAATCGGATCTCCATCAAAGAATCGATCAACTCAAGACCACTTTCACCACCGGTAAACTCTTTTTTGCCTACAAGGTGGTTCCTTTTGGATTATCAACTCTCCTTCAACATTTCAGCATCATGCTCCGGTTTTTCATGATTTCATGAAGGAAAATCCCTTCTTACCAAATTTTTCAAGATGACTTCTCGCCTCCTCGGTTCCATGGCTGACCATTTGGATAAATTGGAACTTCGTCTTCGAAAATGTGATGAGTCAGGCATTAGTCTCAATCACGAGAAATGCACCTTTTCGTCACTTCGGTGTTACGGTAGGCCATGTTGTCGACAAAGCGGGAATCACCAGCGATCACGCCAAAATCGGTTAATGTGCTCAAGGCTCAAGCACCGGCCAATAATATCAAAGAGACCGCTCTTTCACGGGAAAGGTCAATTATTACTCCACCTTCATACGGGTGGCGGCCATTGCGGATCCATTCATAAACTCACGGGTGGCCAATCCACAGGCTTGGAATTCCAGTGGGAAGGCGCTTTCCAACGGTGAAGCTTTTTGCTTCGAGGGCACCCGGTTCTTGTTCCTCCTCAATGGGACAAGCCCTTTCCGCGTTCATGTCGATGTCTCCGGCGTTTGCTATTGGGCTGTTCTTTCTCAAGAATATGATGCGCTGCGATAAACCAAATGCTTCGCCCGGTAGAAAACTCAATTACTGGCGCGCCCAACTATTACGCCCGCGGGCGTGAAGCTTTGGGTCTCATTTTTACGTGTCCAGCGCTTCCGTCATTACCTTTTGGGCGATCAAATCAAGTTCTTTGTGGACCACCAAGCACTCCTCTATTTGATCAACAAGTCCATGCGGGCGCGTTGCTTTCGTTGGGTCCTTCTTCTCAAAATTTGCTCCTTTTGAAATGGTTCATAAAAGTGGCAAATCTCATGTTGTTCGGATTATCTTTCGCATCCACCACGGATGATCCCATGGCGGGGTCTCGGGCGCTTTCGATGCTCAACTCTTTTTTAGTCGCGGCAACACCACATTGGTTCCATGATTTTCGGCGGTACCTCCTCCGCGGGTGCTCTTCCACCCGAAAGATGAGGCGGCTCTCTCACCTGGGCGACAATCCCGTCGCCATCAATTTCTCCAGGAAGGTCCAGGTGACTACACCATGGTTCTTGGGACATCTCTACAAAAAAGGGGAAGGACACCATCCTTCGGCGGTGTTCTACCTCATGAAGTTCGGACATTGTTAGAAAGCTCATCAAGGGGCTGGTGGTGGTCATTTTCATGGTGACACCCGCGACCGCCAAAATCCTTCTCGCCCGGGTATTATTGGCCCACGCTCTTCAAAGATGCTCCATGCGCCGCCGCGTGTGGCGCTTGCCGGTGGGGCCCGACCGTGGCGGCTCTTCCCTTGGCGCCCGATTAGCCGCGCCACTTCCCTTGACAAATGGGGAATGGACTTTGTGGGACCTATAGATCCTCTGCGGGCACACTTCGTGCGGATACGATACGGTTCTCGCGACTCATGCACCAAATGGGCGGAAGCTTGTGCACTTCCGGACAACAACTGCTTTGCCGGCCGACTAGAGTCCTCTATCAACAAATTATCACTAGCGATTGAATTGCCGAGGGCTGGTCATTGGCCAGGTGGTGTTCATTTCATCAATCATACTATCAAAAGCGGCGGATTATCTCGATACATCATCACAAGAGCACACCTTACTATCCTCAAGGCAATGGGTTGGCGAAAGCACCAACAAAACTCGGTCACCATTCTCAAGAAAATTTGTGGCGGCTTCCCGCAGTTGGCGGACAAAACTTCCCTCTTGTTCTTTGGGCCTACAATACTTGTTTCAAGATTGCTCGCTTGGTCACCTCCTTTTAAATTGGTTTATGGTCGGGAAGCTCTCATGCCATTTGAATACATCCTTCCAACACTCCGTTTTCAGCTGCTCTGCTCATAATCCACCCTGCACTCAAAGAGCGGGTCTATCAATTAGAAACGGTTGGATGAACTTGAAGGGATGCTTATATTAGTGTTCTTCATGGACAGCGGTTGCAAAAATCTTTACATGACAAGCGTTTGAAGACAAAACATTCAAAGAAGGAGATTTGGTTCTTCTTTATGATTCAGTACAAAAATTTTTCGGGTAAACTCAAGTTTAGTTGGCTTGGCCCTTATCAAATTGTTCAAGTGGTTAGACCAAAGCGTTTTCCAACTAGCTGAGTTAGATGGCACTCCATTACCTACATTGGTTAATGGTTTTAGATCTCAAAGCATTTCATCACCTGAAAGTGAACATCAACACCTGAGAGCAGTTCAAAGAAGCAAACACCACAGAAAGTGACTAGAAAAGCGGTATATTATATTATAGTGGAGATTTTTTTTTACAAAATGTGGGCGCACCAACTATTTCCGCTATGGCCGCGCCTATATACAAAAAGCAGGCTCGAGCCCTATCTACTAAGTCCTAAGAGGAAAAACCCTCTACTAAGGGTTGGGCAGGGTGATCTTGGAGGAGATGGTAAAGGTTACGCTCCGGATCCCAATGAGTGCGAGAACCACCTCCATCCCGTTGGTCTTGAGTTGGGATGTTCACCATCGGCACACCAACCGATCCATCGAATGCCCGCGGTTGTGGCGGCGCCAGATCGAACAATTCATCTTACAAGTGATCCACTCGGCGGTTAGTGGGCATGGTGCAATCTTCGTTCAAGCCGGCGGCAGCCATCTTGGCGCCATCGGATGCCTTCGTTTCTCTCGGTTAGGTCTTATATAGCCAAGCTGAGGGCACTCCTTGTCGGCGTGGACCAATCACACAAATGCATAGCGTGTTTGCAATGCAAAGAAATTTTGTTTCTAAAATGAGAATCTTTTCTCCGCCGCATATCTAGCCATGGTACCTTCGACACATTCCTTTTAATGATATCCCACGAGTTACCCGGCGGTGAATGCCATTCCTTCTTTCCACGCCCGTCGAACATTAATGGGTGTCCTTTGCCATCTGTCACATCCGATCTTTCTTTCACGTCTCATCCTCACGTTCATTGCTTCTCCCTTACGTTTTTGGGACTTAGCCAAATTTTGCCTCTCAATACCCTTCTTAGCATCTTTTGACCACGGCACCATCAGCGGTTCCGGTTTAGCACTCTTCATACCTCTTAAGCCTCGGTTATTAAGCCCTAAAACAAACCTTTTAGTTCCTCTGCGCCTTTGTCCTCCGTGCTTTCGACTTTTCGTCTTCCGCCTTTTGGCATCCCTCTTAGATTCAAAGCACATCATTCCCATGGCTGCCCCAAGATTTTCTACACTTCAAACTCTGCTCCCAAGGATCCGGCCCTTTTGCATCTGTATCCTATTGATTTTAAAAGGCCCTTTTGGCATGCCCACTTTCGGCGGGGCATGAAGCCCTTGTTGGCCCAAATAAAGAAAATCATTGTTGAGCGACACCGGAAAAATGCGTCGGTGAATTCTCTCAAATGGAACTTTTTGTACCCCAAATCGACCGGCGCCCGCATTTCCGTGGCCCTTCAAATAAAGAAGTCGTTTACAATTCTCTCAAATGGAACCCGGCTCCAAATCGACCATTTACACCGCCAATATCGTTAACGATTATTGGTCGATGGCACCACTATTTCATTGACTCAACATTTAATTTCTGAGGGTATTTCATATTCCCTTGCACACCTTGTGTATCATGGTGCGCTATCTGGGATATCGATGTCCGCGAGTTTGGTGCACACCTTATCATGCCAATGTCCATCGTCGACCAATATCGACAAGCCTCCGCGAGACCTTTGTTAAATTTACGTGGCCGAAAATTCCTTGGGTATTCTATCAAGAACACCCATATCAATAAACCTTTCTATAATCTGGTCCTCAACTTTGCTACACACTCCAACACCACATAGATTGGCCCCAAATGATGTTCTATCGTCTTCTCCAAAGAAATGGACCGCCTTCCGGTGCCACTTCCATTTCTACGAGTTTTACGTGGGGAGGGCACTTTCAAGCCCTCATCCGTCATTACTTCCCTCCCACACCACCAAATTCTCATAATTCCACTCAGCGCTCCCTTCCAATCACTCACCAAGTTGGCACTTCACGCCCGTCTTCCCCTGGTCATGACCACAGTCACACTCATGTCACTGTCTCCTCCTCCGCTACACCATCCACTTCACACCATTTTTCCCAGACCTCCCAAACCAGGCAACAGCCAGCTCCACCACCACAACACCCTCGTCAGTTGTTGTATCGATGTCGGCGGGGATGCTCAAAGGCTGCTTGCTCTTAAGTTACAAGAATCCCAAGGCAGCTCTTATGGCCGGGGTTCAACGGGCACTCGAGGCCTCTGATGCGGTACACCAAGACCTTCAAGCTGCAACTGCCCAAGTTGCAACTTTGGAGGCCAAACTTCAAGACAAGCATGAAGCTCTCTTACAGGCTCATGCAGATCTCAAAAGTACACAAGCTCAAGTCAGCCAACTCGCGGTCAGCGAAGCTCGGCTCCGGTCGAGAAATTCGGACTTTTATTGGAGCACAACAAGTCCAAAGCAGCTCTCCACAGTACCAAGGGCGCAGATATTGCTAAACTCAATGCCTTGTACTTTCAGGCGTGTGAAAATTTCAGCACTCAAGTTCAAAATCTTTCAGCCGGGGCGGCTCAAATTAGCCTCCTTGGCGGCTCGGCTTTCTACCTGAACCTCTCGGCTCACCTCTCTTCAAGATCGGAAACTACGAGGAGGTGCGAGAAGCGAGAAAATACTAGATGGCGTGGAGATTGCCGTGCCGTCTCAATACACACCTGGAAAATCCTCCTCGGGTCAATCCTTCTCGAAGCGGGTCCGTGACCCGATCCACGCTCTCTCGAAAGGGACAATCGGATCCGTGATCTCGAACAACGGTGCGGCAAGCTATTGATCTGGCGATGAGGCTCAAGCAAAACTTGGCCCCGGACTGCAATTCTTCCGCGAGAATGCCGGTTGACTTCCCAAATTCCCCGCTATCATGATTATGTGGTTGCTCGGCGCCACCTCTTCCTTTCAAAGTGGCATGCGGCCGATGGCCTGTGGATATCCCAATGGCGGTCTTGATTTTCTTCGGTTGGCGAGAACTCTCCATTGAAGACAAAGGGTTGTCTTTGTGCCCTTGTCGTCTTTGATCTCATACAACGTGCCGATCCGGACTTTCTCACCTTCGAGTGGTTCAGCCCATGGCTTACATCTTTCATGATTTCTATCACGGGTGATACCGCGGGGAAAACTTTGGAAATGGGCCCGCGCCCGACTTTTCGAGGGTGACCCATCATGCAATGGGTGCCGGGATAACAATCCATATCTTGCGGATCTGCTTTCGGACCCAAACTCTTCATCGAGTACATGCACGAGGCTTGCCAATCATTTATCTCTCGGCAAGCGGAGCGGCAACAAATTAAGAAGTATCTAGGACATCCCAAGATCTTCCCCTATGCACAAATTTATATGCAGCACCTGCGGGTTACAATCGATTACAAGCTCACGTTGGATAGCAAGGCCGGTCCCCACGGGATGGGATAGCCCTCCCACAACTCTCGACTCTGCTTCTCTTTGGGATCGTTGGTGTCGGGCACTTGATCCGTGATCTTGTCGATCCAATTCGAGAGATCGCCGGCAACCCATACGGGCATGGTTCCTTCTCCCTATGCTTCCTCAGGCATACCTCCACGCCCGGGTTCTGACCTCGATTGGCGCCTTCCTTTTGGACCAAGGTCATGGATGGTCATGCGGTTTGGACACCACCTCGGATCTCGATGGATCTCCTGCGGGATCCACGTTTTGTTCGCCACATTGGGAAGAAGGTGCCACTGACAACACCACCAATTGGATCTACGTTGCTAATGGCGTGGTTGGCAAACAGCCAGCGGATCGCTTCATGGTCTCAACACCTTCTTGCGAATGCCTCCACCTCACGATCCTTACGTCCATCTTCAAGCGGATTTTGCGCTGCCCTCAAATGCAATCCCATTTTTCACTTTACCAATCCAAATGCGGCGTCGGTGCCTTTGGTCTTCAGACTGTCTCCTCATGGAATGTCGGTTACATTTCTTGACGCCGGGCGCCTGCCCTTGAAGACATGGTCCTCTGGCTTTCTTATAGATGCCGATCCGCCCTTGGCCAAAACACTCCTCAAGCTCTTCAATCACGCCAGGATCTCATAAGCCAGTACCATAATGGTGCCCGTCCTCACTCCCGTGAGGATCACTTTCAGACCGATGGCTTCCCGCCCTCCGAAACGCTTCCTCCTTTTCTTCACTCTGAGTGTCGTTTGGTGGGGGGGAGTGTTAGTCCCAGGCCTCACAGTGCGGGACTATTCATGCATCGGCACGACCAGGTCAAGCTCAAGGATCCTCGGTCAACCACGATTGGAGACATCCAAGGCTCCGCAGAAGACTAAGCAGCAGACCACGCAGTCAAAGCCTTTGGCTGTCAACAAGAGGCGCCGCTCAGACAAGTGATGGCCCGTCACCGCCTGCGTCAGCGTCAAGCGTGATTCGAGGCACTTCAAGAGGCACCGCCAACATTCCTGCAAATCAGGCCTCCTTCCAGGAGTCGGCACCGAGATCAGTCAGAGTGTCTATATTGGGCCCAAGGCCATTGTACTATATATATGAGTAGAGTTAGCTCATAAGTTTTTAGATGAGTTTTGAGTCTTGTCTCCTTTCAGTTTTCTCTCTATTGCGAGAGCTCATGTATTTTCATCATTGATATCAAGGAAGCTTATCATCTTTCTCTCATTTGCTCGTTCTCTTCTTTTCTTCTCTTTCAAAGAAAATCCCGCGACATAGTCCCCGGACTCTCTGTTAGATCCACGGGTCCTCCACGGAGGGTCATCTTCGGGAGTTCCAACCCGGACCCCAAACCCGGTTCGAACCCGGTTCGAATCCCGAAGGATTTTGGCGTGCCGTGGTGTCACCATGAAAATGACCACCACCGGCCCTTGATGAGCTTCTCGAACAATGTCGGAACTTCATGAGGTAGAACCACGGTGAAGGATGGTGTCCTTACCCTTTTGTAGAGATGTCCGAAACCATGGTGTAGTCCACGGACCTCTCTGGAGAAATTGATGGCGACAAGGATTGTCGCCGGCGAGAGAGAGGCGTCTGCCTTCTTCGGTGGAAGAGCACCTGTGAGGAGGTACTGCTGAAAAGCATGGAACCAATGTGGTGTTGCCGTGACTAAAAAAGAGTTGAGCATCGGGGAAGGCGTCACGAGACCCCATTCGATCATCCGATGTGGATCGTGAAAGATAATCCGAACAACATGAGATTTGCCAGCCTTATGAGCGATTTCAAAAGGAGCAAATTCTTGGAGAAGAAGGACCCAACGAGCAATGCGCCCGTGGTGTGGACTTGTTGATCAAATAGAGGAGTGCTTGGTGGTCCACAAAGAACTTGATTTGATCGCCCAAAAGGTAATGACGGAGGCGTTGGACCTGAGAAAATGAGACCCAAAGCTTCACGCTCCGTGGCGAGCGAATAGTTGCGCCAGAATTGAGTTTTCGGTGGCGTAGCGATTTGGTTTATCGATTAGTCGCGCATCATATTCTTGAGAAAGAACAGCTCCAATAGCAAAAACGCCGGAGACATCGACATGAGCGTGAAAGGGCTTGTCCCATTGAGGGAGGAACAAGAACCGATGCACGAGTAAGCAAAAGCTTGGTGTTGGAAAGCGACTTCGCTGGGAATTCCAAGCCCGGTGGATTAGCCACCGTGAGTTTATGAATGGGATGCGCAATGGCTGCCGATCCGGTATGAAGGTGGAGTAATAATTGACCTTTCCCAGAAAGAGCGTGTCTCTTTGATATTGGCTGGTGCTTGAGCTTTGAGCACACAAGCGATTTTGGCGAGGATCGGTGGTGATTCTGCTTTCTTGCGACAACATGGCCCTAACGAGAACACCGAAGTGGCGCAAAAGGTGCATTTCACCGATTGAGACTAATGCCGACTCGTCACATTTCTGGAAGACGAGTTCAATTTATCAAATGGTCACCATGGAACTCGTAGGCGGAGAAGTCATCTTGAAAAATTTGCAAGAAGGGATTTTCCTTCATGAAATCATGAAAAACCGAGAGCATGATGCGTTGAAATGTTGAAGGAGAGTTGGATAATCCAAAGGAACCACCTTGTAGGCAAAAGTGCCCTTGCACGGGTGGTGAAAGTGGTCTTGAGTTGATCAGATTCTTTGATGGAGATCTGATTGTAGCCGGAAAAACCATCCATAAAGGAGTACATCTCATGTCGGCCACTTCTTCGAACTTGGTGCGTGAAGGGAAGTGGAAAATGATCACGCCCGTGGCCTTGATTGAGTTTCAGATAGTCTACGGACCACGGATCTTACCATTGTGCTTAAGGGCAATGACGATGGGGCTCACCCATTCGAATGTTTGACCTCATAGATCAAACCCGCAAAGAAGGAGTTTGTCAATTTCCGCCTTGGCGCGATCACGGTAATTAGGGTTGAACACAATGCTGCATCGTTGCTACACCGGTGGTGCATCGATTTGGTAGGAATGGTGAGTTCCCCAAGCTTTTGTTGATTCCCAGAAGATCTTTGTAACTCCAGCGAAAATGTGTTTGAATTTTTTTGAGCAAATGGACGGCCCGACTACACGATAAGGAGCCTGGAAGGTTTGCGGCAATGTGGGCCGGGTTGATTGTTGCCAACGTCCACAATCTCTACGCCGAGTCCCCGAATATGGGGTATGACTTCAAGATCTGGACAATGTGTGCGGGGAGGTTGGAGCATAACCTAGGATGCGCGGCACTTTTATGGTGAAAAAGAGAGGTTGCTTTCGGTGTCATCTAGCGATGGTTGCTTCATGGCGGCGTGTACATCAACGGGGAGTTGCGAGGAGTGTCGATATTCCGAAAAGTGATCAACGCGTTGGATTCGATTGCAAGGAGCCGGATAGGGTCAAGTAAGGCAGCCACCGGCCGGGTCACGATCAAGAGTCATTTCTCCCCAAGGATCAGCATATTCCGGGGTAGGATGACGGAGGCGGACTTGCCCGGAGTGGAGCCTGAACTTGATAAATATTCCGAGCTTCTTCGAATCGATTCCGAGAGAAGGTTCCGCGATTGTCAACGAAAATGATCCTGCTGTTTGCAAGTCCATGGTGGCATTGAGATGACCATCGGTGATGACTAACTGGTCCGTGGCCCGATAATGGATACTCTTTGCCCGGCGTGAAAAGGTCCGCCTACCAACATTTCATAGTCACGGATCTTCGCCCGACTTTCCACACTCCAAATTCCATGGGAAGCGGAGATCACCTATGTTGATGTGAAGAATAGGTGTGACGCCTTGAGGTCTCGTGGATGTGGCCATTAGCCAATTTGATGTCATATGGGGCCGCGAAAAGAGTTGTGTGATGCCCATTTGTTTTGCGGAGTTTATCCGTGATGAGATTGACCCGCACTACCTCCATCGATTTGAACATGGTTGACTTGCTGATTTCCCACGTGGCATGGACCGTGGGTGTAGGTAGCTAACCACGGCCCCAACTAAAACAGGTTGGGAGTGGTAACCTGGTCCTTGAGGCGGATGAGTTTTAAAATGGTTGCCAAGCTTAAAGGAATTTTGATCTTGGCGAGCTCCTCTTGGAGTTCGAGAGGTACATGAGAAAAAGGATCTGGCTTGGTTCCACCGTGCGAGAGTGCGTGGCGAAGCGGCAACTTCTTTGAGTAAGTCAACCTGGCGCAATATTGGGATATGTCCGAGGCGTGGAGGTTGAGATGTTGAAGGTGTATCTTGTCTTTGTTGAGCTCTAGTGGTGGCATGAACATTTGCCAATGTCGCGCCTTCAGCCAGCTTGCATGAGGTTCAAAATGCTTTGGCGAACTTTGGGCATGACATGTGGCATGAGCTTTTCAAAGTCAGGTGCAAAGTGAACCTTTTTTTCGTCCCCATGAGGAATGGTGTCAATTGCAAAGGCGGGGTTCGCGTGCCCTTGAATAATAGTCAAGGGGCGTGATGCCTTGGTCTGGCGTGAAACTAAACCAACCCAATTTGATGGCCGATTTGGAGGATTAAGTGCCCGAAAAATTTCCTCTTGGGCTTGTTGATCCAGTGGAGGTTGATTTGCTTGGAGCTGGTTGATAGCCGGGATTGCTGATAGCTCTTGGTGGCTTCTTAAGAACGGGTCGCGGGCCTTGTTTGCCATTAGCGAGCCGAGTTGGTAAGCCGTGAGACGGGACGATGTGGTCCGATTTGTGCCCGGGGAAGTGCACGAACTTGTGGAAGTTGAGGACACGCCGGTGGTGGTATGACCCCATTCTTGACGGTGATAACACCGAGCTTTAGAAGGATCAAAAGGAGGGCGTTGGTTGGATCCCCGGTTGGTCCTACATTCGATAGAGTTATGCGGGTCGCACTTTTGAAGAGGTGGCCGAAATAGTCGCGATTGTTCTTTGAGGTGTGGTTTGTACTTGATAAACCATTTTGTTGCGGAACGGTGTGGGATGAGTGCGAGTGCACTCTTCCGTGGCATGATTGCACATGTTGCATCGCTTGCAATGAGGCGGGCCATTGGTGGAGTTGCACTCATTGGCCAAATGGCCTTGATATTTGCAAATATGGCACCAGATTTGACCCGCTACCGTGTGGATTAGCGTGTTGAGGCTTTGAAATGGCCGCTTGTGGAACCATGACCAGTGGAATGAATGGGAGCTCTTGAAGAGCCACGCCGGGGGAAACATTGACGGAGTGATTGACAAGGTCGATAGCCTGCTCCAAAGTTTTTGGACGCAGGTATTCAGTCATGAGTCGAATCACCATGAAAATGACCACCACCGAGCCCTTGATGAGCTTCTCGAACAATGTCTGGAACTTCATGAGGTAGAACACAGCGTCGAAGGATGGTGTCCTTACCCTTTTTGTAGAGATGTCCGGCAACCATGGTGTAGTCACGGACCTCTCGGAGAAATTGATGGCGACGGGATTGGCGCTTGGCAGGAGAGAGCGTCTCGTCTTCTGGTGGAAGAGCACCTGTGAGGAGGTACTGCTGAAAATCATGGAACCAATGTGGTGTTGCCGTGACTAAAAAGAGTTGAGCATCGGGGAAGGCGCCCGAGACCCTCGCTTATGGGATCATCCGGTGTGGATGCGTGAAAGATAATCCGGAACAACATGAGATTTGCCAGCCTTATGAACGATTTCAAAAGGAGCAAATTCTTGGAGAAGAAGGACCCAACGAGCAATGCGGCCCGTGGGCGTGGACTTGTTGATCAAATAGAGGAGTGCTTGGTGGTCCACAAAGAACTTGATTTGATCCCCCCAAAAGGTAATGACGGAAGCGTTGGACGCAGATTACTTTGGCCCAAGTGAAAACCGGTCATTATCATGCACACATAAATCCCACCTTAGCACGGGGCCTCAAGCTTATTTGCTTGCTTCATTGTCCAGGAACAAGCTTGTAGCTATTGCATCAATTCGCCGCGGGGATCCCACAAAGCTCGGCTTGAGACAGGGTAGATGGGAGCGGCCGCAATTGCCGCGAAGCGAGACTATGTGCTGTTGCGATTCTGAGTTATTGAAGATGAAAGCCATACTCTTACGAGTTTGCCACTTTTGAGATAGTCCTAATCATTTTTTTGACCTTAGCATTCCATTCCACGCTTCCACAACTTCTCAGAGCACCATCTGTGCATGACTTGGCATTATACATACTTGAGGTTCTAGATAAACATCAGCAATTACTGAGCCCTCAGTAGTCATTATCTCCGTTTGTCTAGTATCATCATTACTGCAAAGGTTTTTCCCTTGAAAACCTTTCGAGGCAGGGGTTTTTTAATCCTAGTAGTAATGATTGTACTAGCCCATTGTATGGGTCCCATGACCTATTGGTCTCCGTGGACGTTAAAAAAACTATTCTATTCTATTCTACTAGTAATGGTGCCCAGCGTTGCTGGGCATAATTTTTTTGAGATATATATCCTTCTCTTAAGTACCTATACAATGTTCTCTGGAGCACCAACTCAAAAAGAAAAGAAACAACTAAAGAGTTCTGAAAGCAAAAGCCCAAAAACCTTGGTTCTTTGAGTTTGTGCAAATTGGAAGAACAAAAACCCCTATGTTCTGCCTCTGTTGCCTTGTTTTATGTCACTGCCTATCTGTCATAGCTTAAAGAACAAAAATAAAAATCCTAGCTGCGTATTGGATAGGGCAGTACACGAAGTATATTTCTGCCTTTCAAAAATACATTTAAAACAAACTTGCTGATACATCATATCCGTGTAGTGGGCTGCATATATTATTAAAACCCATTCTTCTAACATGCTTTTCATAGATCCCTGCTACAATAATTTGCTTTTGATCATTCAAAGCCCTAGTTTTCCTTTGCAGTTTCCTTTGGCAAAACCTCTTTACAATTGCTCCTCCGTATTTTTGGCAGTGTACAGATACACTATACAACAATTTTGATGATTGTTGAAGCGCACATCGCTTGAAATAGGTGTTATAATTTCAACTGTCAAACCGGACAATTTTGCCATGTTATCCATATTCTAATTGTCTTTTGATTTCTTCAATTGTTCCTACTTAATTTTTGGTCGAAACAACCTTCCAAAATTTGTTTCCTACTTATATTAGTTTGTTTTCTACTCATATTTTTTAGCTCACTATAATTCTTGATACAAAACTCAAGGACGTCCAGTTCCAGGTGCCAAAATTAGTTAGAACAAAAAACATCCGACCATTATTGGATCGATTAGTGTATTGCAACATATCGTGCTTAAACAGAAGTGTTGCTTTTCAATCACATCTGTGTTCTCTTGCCTATCATTCAAGGGCTCTGCTCGTACCCATGTGCTTCTGATCGATGGACTTACTCCACACTGATGTCATTATAAAAGAGCTTTTCCCCTAATATATTGGCATGCACCAATATATACGCCCTGTTCTCCTCTACATTAACCTCAAACATGGCAAAGCTAAAGCTTATGCATTCAAGGTTTTTGCAAATAACTTGTGTGCTTCTGTTCAATGCACATTCGGTTCAAACATGGGCAAGGGCAGAGACCAAACTACAATGTTACATGCATGACTTGGTGTTTGTACCAAATGCAATGGCAATACCAATTGTAGGGACGTCGAGCGGTCCACAATCTGCATGATCTAGGATTTTGGCACCATTGCGGACATCCAACGTGGTGGGAAGAGCACAGGGCGTACACGGTAAGTGCTCTAGATATCACTGTACTATAGTGTTTAATCTAGAGTATGACCATGATGGAATCCTTAGCTTCACGGTGCAGGTTTATTTATGCCATAGCATGGCATGGCAAATGCTAAAAATACTAAGGGATAGAATTGATCATGCCATATAAGCTTCAAATCAGTCACAAACAGAGCTCTTTGCGCCTTACGAACAAATGTTTGGCTTTATAAATCTTGAAGCCCTTCTACCAACAAAAAGGATGGCCTAATCAAGTTCTATCAATGTTTGTACAACACTCTGGCACAAAAACATGTCTTAGGCATTCATTTGCACCAGAAGTTGCCAGATCAAAAGTCAAAGCCAAAAATAGCATTTCAAACAGCATCCTATTTTGGTAAAACCAAATCTAAAATCTTAGCACTTAATTACCAAATCTAAAATCTTAGCACTTAATTTGAAAAATTATGCTGCAAAATCCTGCAAAAGTTACCTATTTACACTACTTGTCAATTTGTATGTCATAAATCTACAAATAATGGGTTGCATTTCTTGATAAATTAAGTACAATTAAACAACTGTTCACAAATAGTCATACAAAGAATGCTCTTACCTTCTGATACAGTTGCACTGGCATGTTCAAACACCAATACCTCCAGGCGAACGAAAAGCCACAGGTCAGACTTGATCAGTATGGTCAGTCATTGTTCGAATGGCAGCTCTCATTTTCAAACCCAACAATCTAACTGTTTTATCAGCAGATCCAGAGGCAACCACAACACCATCTGGACTGGCATCTACACAAAAAACGTGACTTCTATACCCTTCTATACCCTGACAGTGCGCTGATGGAGCAGTTTTCCACAATTGACATCAAAAGTAGCAATTGTGTCATCCATCATACTACAGGCAAGCCATTTTCCATCTGTGCGCCAAGCTACAACGAATACAAACTTCCCAGCAGCATGTTTCTCTCCAATTTTGCCATCTGCTGACTCCAGCTTGGGGAATGCAAATGTGGCATCCATCTTCCATGATGAAGTGTTTCATAGCTTAGCTTAACAATACTGCTTCCCCCACCTGCCACTGCAAGGAAATCACTCCAGTTATGACCCAGAAAGCAATTTTCTAAATCTGGAGAATTGTTTTATCATTCCAGTAGCACAAAGATCAATCAAATGAAGACCTTGGAATGTAGGTTTCAACAAAAAATAAACAACCTGGTTCTACAATGCTAAGAAAAATCTATTCTCGACCCATCTATTTCTATAATAGGGTCATATAAATACCTTGTTCTACTCTCACCTAGAAGCCTCATCGCAATTATGCATTTTTGGGTTTCATAATAGCATTTTGAACAACTACTGTAACCCACCCAACTGCAAGCAGACTGCAACCTATTTCTTTTTTAACAGGCTCACTTTTGCCTTAGAATGATAGTTTGCTATTCTTGAGCTGAAACCAAAGCATGTAGATGAAAGAGCAATGTGGACTGCTGCATCACCGAATCTGCACCACCAAATCACAGCAAATGATCTTTGAGATGATAAGAACTGGATAATCATGAGACACGGCCTGGAAGATTCAAGAGTTGTACCGGATTAGATCTTCTTATGGCTCCATCTCTGAGGCACCATTAGCCAAGAACTCAAATGGGTAGAGTGGGCTCAAACCTAGCCTCCATAGCCCATCGTATCTTACCTGCTCCGCCATAGCTAACGAAGCTGTAAATTGCTTAAGCGAGAAAAAAATAAAAACATGGGGTATTACTTCGATCATAGATATGGCCTTCAATCTGCCACTGTATTATTCGTAGCCCGTTCAGCACCATGAAAACTCAAATATCTAGTACCTTAAAAGTGGAAAAGTATTTCCTCTTCAAAGGATTGTGATGCTGAAGATCATCAAAGTATAATTTGGCAGGGAGAGAAATAGACAGATCAAATCCAGGCCTGTAACTTGATTCATGAAGTTCAGAGCTAATATGCTTTTAGAATCAATACCTGTTTTATCCATCTATCAACATGAGTGATGATAACATGGTTCAGACCTCCATTCCGGAAGGGTAGATTTTTAAGCTTAAATTTATTCCCTTCCTCTGCAAGGAATACGAAAAGACATGCCTTGTCAGGATCAGAAATAAACCAAGGAGATGATTCTAAGGCTGGATATGGTGAATAACTATAAATCAGAAGCTCAGGTGATGACATACATCGTGAAAATTTGAAGCAGGCATCCATGGTACATGGAGGAAACATGTGCCATTCTTTGTTAACATGCCAGGGGATAGAATTTCTGCTAAACTCCATAGCCAGCATCATAAGACCAATATAAAAAATATCTTCCAGCGGCAACATGCCTTTCTCTTCATTTCTCTACCTCTGCTGCAATGTGTAACTGCCAAATTAAGTTTTGCAATGTTGCCTGTGCTTTTCTGCCAGTTTTTTTGCTCAATTATACCTCAGATCGGCTCCACACCGTCGTTGCAGCACACATTGGCCTGCCACGCACCACATCACCACGCACCACATCACTTTCCCCAGACCATTGAAAATAATACCAATCATTCGCTTTTTTTCTCTACCTTTTCAATCTCCATATCCATAGCAGATTGTTCCACATCCGGCAAATCCATCTCTGTATTTCCCTGTATTAGTTCAATACGCCATTCAATCCAAAACCCATAGCGATCCACCTCCTCAGCTAGAGTATGCATCAGAACGGGCGTCGATGCTCTGCTCCAAAAAGCTCTGCTAAGCAACAATCCATAGCGATATCCACCTCCTCAGCTAGAGTATGCATCAGAACGGGCGTCGGTGCTCTGCTCGAATAAGCTCTGCTACCATAAGCTCGATAGAATAAAAAAAATTAGTTGAATCTCCATCGTCTAATTACATCAATCAAATTTTAGCCGTCGGATTTAGGGCGTGGTCCATTACTTGCACTAAAACATTATAATATAAGATTCTTGTGCTTTGTAACACCGAGCGTGACATCCGAGGGAAGGGATGCATGTCAACTCTTATGACTCCATCGTAAGAGGTCCTCTAGTGTCAGACGTGGGCTAGAAAGGGCATGCGCATATGAGGTTCACTCCACCATGCTACATGGCTTGGAATGTAAACTGACTGGGCATTTCTCTGCTAACAGGGCCTGCATGTAGGCTTACTGAGCTTCCCATTGTCCCGGAGCTATGGTTATGATGTTTTGGTATTTTAACTATGTTCTTTGCTTCCAATGCTCTTGTGTTCTCTTTCATTTGATCATGTTGTTATTGTCTAGCATTGTACTCACGTAGGATTTTGTGTCTCTACTTGTGATTATGTTCTTGTATCCAAGATTTCCAGAGTATTATAAAAGTAATTTTCTCTGTAAATTAATTCCTTGTTTGATATAAAAGTGTTGTTGTATAAATTGAATTACAGTAGAATCTTTTGTTTCAAACTTAGAATACTCCGAATTGCTTAAATTGCATAAAATTCTGACCTAAAAATCAAAATTTGGCTCGAAATCGACCGACTTCGGTCACTCCGCGCCAAATGCCTCTGCGTTCGCGACGTAGACCCCTTTCGCGCAAAGTGACCCGAGTCACTTGATTTGGGGCAAATTTGATCCAATTTTTGTACTAAAAGATGTTAAAATGCTTAGAATTTGCCTAGAAATGTAGTCTAGCACTTAATTTTTGCTAAAAATGTCCAAAAATAGCCAAGATCAGCCCACTCCGGTCACTCCGCCCCTTTCGTGCGAAGTGACCCGAGTCAACCAGGTTTGACCATGATTTGCAATGGTTTCGGGGTTTCTTGGCATTGCTCGTTTCGAAAGCAAAGAAAAAAAAATAGTTTTATAAACAGAGAGAGCGCATCTCAACCGTCAAAATTAATTTTAGGGCTGGATCCACGACAGCAAAACATTATAATATAACTAGTTATGGTGCCCGGTGGGCATAGGTTGGAACTTGTAATGTTGGGGACCTATAAATAATAAGGTTGCATTGTGAAATTACACAATCTAGCGTTGTTGGGCTGAAGTTTAAAACCGCAAAAACAGCAATGCCCATCTGACAGCTCTTGATGCCCGGAGTCACCCCCGTGTGAATATGTACCCAAACCAAAGGGGGTTTTATGGGGAATTTAATTTTAAAGTGTCGAATGTAATGGTTCGTATTAATTCAAACTCTCATTAGGCTGCCAATGACTATAATTCTACACGTCGTATCGTATGTGAAGAAAATATCTTGAGAGACCTAGATTGCAGGTGGTTTATTGTTGTGTATATGCATTCAGTACCAGTGGGTGTGCATAAAGTCAAAGAATCTTGTGGTGATGCTGCAGATGCTGCCCCTTTCTGGTTTAGCTTGCTTCTTTAATAGTCTGTCACAGTAGACTTTAGAGAAGCAGATTAAATCTCAATTCCTTCCTATTCTCTAAGAAGCACATCGTTTGAGCCATCTTACGTTTCAATACTTTCTACCACCATAGCAAACTTTGTTGGTTGGTTGGATCAAAAAATGGCTTATGGAATCAACATCGAGCAAGTGGCATAAATTATAATAGTTTCCAGTTCCCTACCTTGGCACTTGCAGCATCCACAGTGAACTTAATTGCATCTATGGCTGCTCTTGATCGCAAATAATACATTCCAGCTTACAATTGCACAATTAGAAAGTTAAAAGGGAAAATAAAAAGAACACAGAATAGAATAGAATAGAATATGATTTTATCGTCCACGGAGACCAACTAGCCTATGGGACCCAAGTACAAAGAGAGAGCGGCCAGCGATATTACTACCGATTTAAAAACCCCGCCAAGGGGGTTTCTGGAAAAACCTTAGTAGCAATAAGGATCTTTGACATCTTTGCCTATATATACATAATCACAAGTACGGTGAGGTTAATGTCGGACGGGGGGCATAACCGAGTCCGCGTGTCTATTACCTCCCGTCTGATCCCAACAAGCCCTCTGAGGCCGTGCTCGGTAGCTCATGCAAGGCCCGATGAGGCACAACTAACCGAACATCACCGGCCGGATATGCTCGTCTGCCGAACGGGCACGGAGGCGTGACTTTCATCCTCAATGGCGCTCTTGGCTGCCAGCGGCCGGACTCTGTCCTCCGCCCTCACGCTCCCCGAATCCATCTCCCCGTCTCAATGCGGAGGTGGTGTGCACTGTCGCGAATGGAAGCAATCACCCCAAGCTTTTCATGGGTAGATGGGTGCGCGGGTAGTGGTGTGGGCCCCTCGTGAGCATGGGATTAACCTCTTTGTCGATAATTTGCCACCTTGACATGTGGCCGGGGCCTCTGCATCCCAAAGCTTGGCCATGAAGCAAGCATCCAAGTCTTGCTTCAAGGCGTAGCGTTCCTTCCGGTGTATGCACCTTTGGTCCACATCTGTGTGCCTGCACATTCCATAGCGAGAACACAGGGGCTTGCTTGTCTTTCCAAAGGCTTTTGAGTCGCCAAGGGCCCATCGCCAACTTGCCAAAGCAAGGTTGGGCAGCCGGGCTTCATCCATAGCCACCCTCTGTAATGGAAGGAAGCACCTCTCCTGGAGCAAAGATCTGATATGGGACCGTGGATTTCACTCCCGTGCCCGGGCCAAGAAAGCCTTCTGTACATTTTGCTCTAGATCGTTCCAAGTGGTGAGGGATATCAGCCCCCACACTTCTGCCCCATAGAGGAGGACCCGGTTCAACCAAGGCCACGAACAAGTGTGCTGGTTACCCCATGCATCTGACTCTGCCTTGTATTTGTTGTTTTGCATTGCATCTGGGGCTTTCGGCTGCGGTGACCCGTAACGATGGATGCATCCCAAAGGCGTGGTAGTAGAAAACTCAATGCCCAAATACTTATAAGGCCGAGCCACCTCCACTACCCGCCCGGTAAGTGAATGAGGGAAGGCGTGGGTGTCGGGATGATGGGACCAGCAGCACCCTTGTCTTGGCCAAGTTAACTCTCATGTCGGTGAATTGGCGAGAAAGTGTCCAAAGCATCCGGTGGCGTTGCATGTCCTCTGGGTATATGCGAGCAGAGTCAACATCATCGGCATATATGAGTTGCCGGATTATGTGGTGCATCAACTGGCGCCTCCCAGTGCTCGGCTAGCCATTCTTCTAGGCTGGTCAATGTACAAGCCGAAGAGCGTCGGGGATAGAGGGCAGCCACTGGCGCACCCCAATGCTACTAACAACGGGCTCCCCGACGGTGTGAGACGAATCGAGCAAGCCTCATTATAGTCCGTGATATAGCATTACGCAAGTCGGCCGGGGTCCCTAAGTCGCCCTCAATCATCCCACAACTTATCCCCGGCAGCTTTGTGTCAAAAGCCTTTGCGAAATCCACAAAGCAACAATCACAGGATTAAACCGATTCCGGCTATCCTCTATGAGTGTTCGCAGAGTGAAGATATGGTCAATAGTAGAATGCTTGGAAGCGGGCTTTAGCAGCGCGTCTTGAGCCGCGCTTCTTCCATCCTCGCCCCAAAGTGTCAATAAATCGGCTCAAGAATCCCGGCAAGCAACTTGGCAAAGACAGAATCCGACCATAATGGTGCGATAGTTGGGCTGGGTAGGGGGGTCCCCCCTTGCTTTGTATATGGGCACAACTCTACCGGGTAGTCCGGTCGCGGGGAAGCCTTCTTGCAATGCCCTGTTGAAGAGTGCTGTGAGAACCGGCACCATTGGGGGCCCGACCCACTTGAGAAGCTCTGCAGCATACCATCCAAATCTGCTGCCTTCAGATTAGCGGCGTTCGCAGGCCCATTATGACATCCCCTTAATGACCCGATTGCTAGGCACATGGAGGTACCTTGGTCCCCGGCTTCCCATTGGGTCATACAGTGGCGCAAGTATCTCACCCATTGTTCGGGGTAATATTTCCTGTGGGTCGTGCGGGGCTTACTCAAGACCTTTCTCCGAAGGCCCTAGGGTGGCGGTCTAGAAGACCAAACATCATTCTTTGGTGCTCACTTAAAGGTGCACGGCTTTCTTGGTCTTGAGGAAGGAGCGGTATTGACGGGACGGCTGCTTGGGCTTAATGGTGGGGTCCAGCACTTGGCGGAGCCATCGTTTCAGCTCCCGACATTCGTCATCGAACCAGTGATTCGCGGGGAAGGTGGTTGCAGCCCACGTGGATCGTCCGAGAGCGGCCTCTCCCAAAGCATCTGGCCCCCTACCCTCGGAAGGGCCGGGTTCACCGGGCCGCGTCTGGCTGTTGAAGTGTGGGGAGTTGCGGCACTCCCGGCAGCTCATGCTCAAGCATCCTCGCATAGATCGCCGCATGATCATAGTCCGGGCCTTAACCGCGGGTACATGGGGTGTTGGGGCAATGGGTGCTTTCCGGTTGGCTCCGCCAATCTATCCGCAAAACGGGGATGGTGGAGTCTACTTCCTGCCCCGGCCACCCGTCCCGACACCGGCTAGTGATCAAGTGTAGGCATTGCTGCGTCTGCTAGCACGTAATCCACCACACCGGTGCCGCCCCCACGGTTCTCCCCGTCTACAAGTGAAGCGGCCGGAGGGCGGCCCACCGTGCCGACCCATTGCAAATGACCGTCAAAAAGATATTGCCCGGAAAGAGCGTTTGCCGCCCATGCGGTCACCTGGGCTCATCGGCGCCCTTGGCCAAACCATCTCTGCGGGGTCCATTTGCAACACATCCTCGGCTAGAGGTGCGGTTTTGGGATCTGCTTTCACGCGTAGGCGCGCATTGAAATCTCAAGCAACATGACCTTGCCCAATTATGCATGCTGGCCAGTATGTCATCATATAGATCGACATAGGGCTCCCGCCTATCCACATCCAAGTCGTGTGGTAAAGTTGCTCTCGGCATGTGGGAAGTAGCAAGCCGCCACAAAGAGGGCTGCCATCGCTTGCTTTTCACTGCCCACAGGTATCTCATAGCCTATCGCCTTGCCGGGGGGAGACCCGATTGGGCCAAGGCTGTTTGGTAGTAACACGCAAATTCCTCCGTGTCCTCGTTTCCCGGTGCACTCATTGAAGGCGGAGTAGCCGGTATCCCGGCAAATCGGTAGCCTCGTGACCAAAGCATGTTCCCATGTTTCCATGAGGAAGATAAGGTCCATGTCCATGGCGGCGGAATTGAGATCCGTCCCCCATCGCCATGGAAAGCCACGGCAATTCCTGGATACCACGGCGAGGCCATCCCTATTTAGTGGCATGCATCGCCACCAGTCCGGTGGTAGTGGTGGTCCTGTGGGGGCGGAAGATGTGGGATGCACGTGCGGCCGGGCCCCTCGAGAGGGGACTCGAGGGGCCGGAGTGCTCAGATCCCCTGTTTGGCTGCCTTTGAATTCCGCATCCTTCCCGGACCAGCCCCCCGCCCCTCCATGTCTGGGGGCCCCGACTTTGGCCAGCTCATGCCTTCGGGTCTCTTGGCCGTCTTTGGGGTCAAGTCCCGGTCAACGTTCGAGCCGTCCCCTTCAACTTCCCGGCCCCGACGGGATGGCCACCCGCCTCGCACGCTCTCAAGCGAGAAGATGACCACCGGGGCGTCGAGCGCCAATTCCATGGCGACTTCGCCTTTCCAATGGTCACGGTCTTTGGGAACATCATCCGGTCCAAGATCGTGGTGCGGAGTCGGAAGTGAGATGTTCTCCCGCTCCTCCGTCGGGCCTCGCACTACCACATTGCGGCTCCTGCGTCTGTTCACGGAGTTCGGCGGGGGCGCACCAAGTGTTGGTTGAGGTGGGGCGAGGCATAGGGCGTGGCCCGGCCCCGGGTGGTGGCGGCGGCGATCCCGATGTGTCCGCGGCATGTGTTCCGTGTTGGCGTCCACGTAGGTTGGTGGGTTCGGGGGGTTGGTGTGTTCTTTTCTTTGTGGTTTTACGTTCTCCGGTTGGAGCTCGGCTCTTGCGGGGGCGTTGTCATGTCTTGCCATCTCCAGCGTGCAATAAGCGGAGTTGCTCATGTGCCTGCGGCATGGAGGCCCTTGCCTTGTGGGCAGCAGCGGCGCAAGCTCTGTAGCTCCGATCTGTGCTAAATCCTTACTCCGGCTTCGATTACGCTTTGGCTAGCTTCCAAGCGGCACGGAATCCTTGTCTCCCGGTGGCGGCCTCGCAACCTCGGCGAGGGCGGCGGCCTTTTGTGCTCCTCGTGCCCGTGGCCATAGCCTCCTCAACCTGCGGCTGGATCGAGGGGAGCGGGGTTAAGAGCGTCTCTGCTCTATTCGGTTCACATCTGCGTCCGGCTTCCATAGCAAGCGCCAACCGCGGTGTCTACACACCCCCTCATATCTGCAAGCTCCTGGCGGTATTCTTTGTCTGTCAAATTGCAGCAAGTGGATGCTATCATCGCGTCGTCTGCGATCCTCCAATTACGTGATTAAATCGTTTTTACGGCACCAAGCACTGCGCAACATCCAGAGATGTTATATTCTCCACCTCGTCGGGAGGCACGCAGCGTGCCTTTGTTGGCCTCAACCCTGCGCGGATCGCGGCTCCAAAGGTTATTTGGCCGGATTGCTGTCGTGTGGCCCTTTGTCCGGGTCATTTGGCCTTAGGCCGGCCTCCCTCTTCATGGAAGTCACCCCTTCCTCTAGAAGTTTTACCATAATTTTTTGGTGTGGGGCACTTGGAGGCTGCATGTCCTCTCCCCCCACAATTGTAGCAATTAAACTCTTTCTTTAATTTAGGACATTCACTTTTATAATGCCACCTTCATGACGATGGTAGCAAATTATTTTACCTTTCCTTTTCATTACTAATATTTGGGGGTTTCTTCATTTTGGCTTTGCCTCAATACTTTCTTCTGCTTCCATTAGGTCCTAAGCATGACTTCCTCCTCCCTACTTTTGCTTGAATTTCTAATGAATAATGCAAGAGTTTCATTCTCCCCTATTGCTCTTGAAATTTGCAACACCTGACTTCTCTCAGATATCACAACACCAGCCCCTTCTAGGTCAGCAATCAAGTTATCAAACTTGTTAAAAATTTAACACATCTTCATCCTCTCTAAGTTTTAGATTTCTTAATTCATTTTCCAATAAATCTATTTGAGAGGATGTTTTCTCCTCATAGTGCTTAAGAAGAAATTTCCACATCTCCACGGGGTGAAAAGACCTTAACTTTAAGCGTATAGCAGGACTTACCTTACAAGTTATGATACCTTGTGCTTCCTTGACTTTAGCCTGCAATGATTTTCCTCCTCCTGTGCTAGTACCTCCTCCAGAACGTCCAGCACTAGTACACGAGCTTTGCACTGCGGCTCGAGCTCGCACTTGCACCGGCTTGGCTTCCCCCTGCAGATTGGCCACACAGTGGCTCCAACAACCGAACTTTTGGAAGGCGTTCTAGTCGGCACATCTGGCTTGCTATTGAGCTATTTGGATCAACTACCTCCCGGCTCCCTCCACATCCGAACATGCATTATGGCATCCTTCCATATTTGAAATCCTGGACCACCTTTATATACGTCTATGGTGTTGAGCAAACTTGCTCCAAATCTGCTAGACATGATTGAGATGGCTCTGATACCACTGATGAAATTAGAGGCAAGATTGTGATTATTACAAGTGCGTGGTAGTAGAAAACTCAATGCCCAAATACTTATAAGACTGAGCCACCTCCACTACCTGCCCCTGGTAAGTGAATGAGGGAAGGCGTGGAGTCTTGGATGATGGGACCAGCAGCACCCTTGTCTTGGCCAAGTTAACTCTCATGTCGGTGAATTGGCCGAGAAAGTGTCCAAAGCATCCGGTGGCGTTGCATGTCCTCCCGGGGTATATCGCGGCAGTCAACATCATCGGCATATATGAGTTCTTTGGATTATGTGGTGCATCAACCGGCCTCCCCGTGCTCAGCTAGCCATTCTTCTAGCTGGTCAATGTACAAGCCCGAAGTCGGGGATAGAGGGCAGCCACAGCGCACCCCAATGCTACTAAACAACGGGCTCCCCGGCGGTGTGAGACAGACCGAGCAAGCCTCAGATAGTCTGTATATAGCATTCTCGCAGTCGACGGGGGTCCCTAGTCGTCTCAATCTGTCCCACAACTTATCCCGAGGCACCGTGTCAAAAGCCTTTGCGAAATCCACAAAGCAACAAGATGCAGATTCTCAAGGGTCGATTCCCTATCCTCTATGAGTGTTCGCAGAGTGAAGATATGGTCAATAGTAGAATGCCAGGCGGAAGCACCTGCTTATGCGGCGTGACCGCGCTTCTCCATCCTCCTTCCCAAAGTGTCAATCGCCGCCAAGAATCCCCAAGCAACTTGGCAAAGACAGGCCCACCATAATGGTACGATAGTTGGTCAAAGGGGGGTCCCCCGCTTTGTATATGGGCACAACTCTACCGGTAGTCCAAGCTATGGGGAAGCCTTCTTGCAATGCCCCATTGAAGAGTCTTTGTGAGAATCGGCACCATTGGGGCCCGACCCACTTGAGAAGCTCTGCGCATACCATCCAAATCTGCGCCTTCCCGTTAGCGGCGGCGCCAGGCCCATTATGACATCCCCTTCAAGAATGACCAATGCTAGGCCTGTCTCGGAGGTATTGGTGCCCGGCTTCCCATTGGGTCATACAAATACCGCAAGTATCTCACCCATTGTTCTCGGGTAATATTTCCCGTGGGTCAAAAGGGGCTTACTCAAGACCTTTCTCCGTGAAGGCCCTAGGGTGGCGGTCTAGAAGACCAAACATCATTCTTTGGTGCTCACTTAAGGTACCCTCGGCTTTCTTGGTCTTGAGGAAGGAGCGGTATTGACGGACGGCTGCTTGGGCTAATGGTGGGGGTCCAAAGACTTGGCGGAGCCATCGTTTCAGCTCCCCGACATTAGCCATCGAACCCGATTGATTGCGGGGAAGGTGGTTGCAGCCCCCGTGGATCGTCGAGGCGGCCTCTCCCAAAGCATCCGCCCCTACCCTCGGAAGGAGCTGGTTCACCGGGCCGTCTGTTGTTGTTGAAGTGTGGGGAGTTGCGGCACTCCCGGCAGCTCATGCTCAAGCATCCTCGCATAGATCGCCGCATGATCATAGTCGAGGCCTGCAACCGTGGTACATGGGGTGTTGGGGCAATGGGTGCTTTCGGTTGGCCTGCCAATCTATTTGCAAGAACGGGGGCTGATGGTGAGTCTACTTCCTCGTCCTGCCACACGTCCCCGACACCGGCTAGTGATCAAGTGTAGGCATTGCTCGTCGCTAGCATCGTAATCCACCACACTTGGTGCCGCCCCTGGTTCTCCGTCTACAAGTGAAGCGCCGGAGGATTCGCCACCAGCATGCCGACCCATTGCAAATGACCAGGTCAAAGATATGCCCGGCAAGGCGGTGCCGGCCATCACCGTGTCACCTGGCTGTCATCCGACGCCTTGGCCAAACCATCTCTGCGGGGGTCCATTTGCAACACATCCTCGGACTAGAGGTGCTAATTTTGGGATCTGGCTGCCTTTTGTCGCGGCGCATTGAAATCTCAAGCAACATGACCTTGCCCAATTGTGCATGCTGGCGTATGTCATCATATAGATCGACATAGGGGCTCCTGCCTATCCACATCCAAGTCGTGTGGTAAAAGTTGCTCAAAGATGTGGGAAGTAGCAAGCCGCCACAAAGAGAGGGCTGCCATCGCTGTTCTGCACTCGTACCCACAGGTATCTGTTGTGCCTGTCTGCTTTGCACAGGGAGACCGATTGGGCCAAGGCTGTCTGGTAGTAACACGCAATTCCTCCGTGTCCTCGTTTCCCAGTGCACTCATTGAAGACGGAGTAGCCGGTATCCCGGCAAATCGGTAGCCTTGTGACCAAAGATGTTCCCATGTTTCCATGAGGAAGATAAGGTCCATGTCCATGGCGGCGAATTGAGATCGTCCCCTTACGCCATGGAAAGCCACGGCAATTCCAGGATACCACGCTGAGGCACGATCCCTATTTAGTGGCATGCATCGCCACCGGTCCGGTGGTAGTGGTGGTCCTGTGGGGAGGAAGATGTGGATGCTGTGCGGCTGGGGCCCCTCGGGGGGACTCGAGGGGCTGGAGTGCCTCGCATCCCCTGTTTGGTCGCCTCAATTCCCGCATCCTTCCCCGGACCAGCCCGGCTGCCCCTCCATGTCTCAAGCGGTCCCCGACTTTGGCCGCTCATGCCTTGGTCCTTCTGCGGTCTTTGCCGGTCAAGTCGGCCAACGTTGAGCCGCCCCTTCAACTTCCTGCCCGGACGGGATGGCCACCCGGCCGCACGCTCTCAACCGAGAAGATGACCACCGGGGCGATCAGTGCGCTGAATTCCATGACGACTTCGCCTTTCCAATGGTCACGCGAGTCTTTGGGAACATCATCCGTCCAAGATGCGTTAATGCGAGTCGGAAGTGAGATGTTCTCCCGACTCCCTCGTCCGGCCTCGCACTACCACATTCTGCGGCTCCTGCGTCTGCCGTTCACCGGAGTTCGGGGGGGGCCGCACTGCGTTAGTTGGTTGAGGTGGGCGAGGCATAGGCCGTGGCCGCCGGGGTGGTGGCGCCCGGCGTGATCTGATGTGTCCGGCATGTGTTCGAGGTTGGCGTCTGTAGGTTGGTGGGTTCGCGGGGTTGGTGTGTTCTTTGTTTTGTGGTTTTACGTTCTCCGGTGGAGCTCAGCTCTTGCGGGGCGTTGTCATGTCTTGCCATCTCCGCGTGCAATAGCGGAGTTGCTCATGTGCCCCGGCATGGAGGCCCTTGCCTTCTTGGGCAACGGCCGGCTCCCGTAGCTCAGATCTCGTGCTAAATCCTTACTCCGGCTTTCGGTTCTGCTGGCTAGCTTCCAGCGACACGGAATCCTTGTCTCCACAAGGTGGCGGCCTCGCAACCTCGGCAGGGGGGCGCACATGCTCCTCGTCTTGTGTGGCCATAGCCTCCTCAACCTCGGCACGGATCCGAGGAGGCGGGGTTAAGGCGTCTCTGCTCTATCGGTTCACCCCTGCGTCCCAGCTTCCATAGCTGCCAACACGGTGTCTACACACCCCCTCATATCTGCAAGCTCCTGCTGGTATTGCTGTCTGTTAAATTGTAGCAAGTGGATGCTATCATCTGCCTGTCGTACGCGATCCTCCAATTCTGTGATTCGTCGTTTTTCTGGCACCAACTGCCTGCGCAACATCCGAGATGTTATATTCTCCACCTCTGTCGGGAGGCCTGCAAGGCGTGCACTGTTGGCCTCAACCCTCGCCTGGATGCGGCTCCAAGGTTCGACTGGCGGATTGCCTGTGTGGCCCGCCTGTCGGGTCGACTGGGCCTTGGCTGGGCCTCCCTCTTCATGGAAGTCACCCCTTCCTCTAGAAGTTTTACCATAATTTTTTGGTGTGGGGCACTTGGAGGCTGCATGTCCTCTCCCCCCACAATTGTAGCAATTAAACTCTTTCTTTAATTTAGGACATTCACTTTTATAATGCCCTGCTTCATGACAGTGGTAGCAAATTATTTTACCTTTCCATTTCATTACTAATATTTCAGGGGTTTCTTCATTTTGGCTTTGCCTCAATACTTTCTTCTGCTTCCATTCAGTCCTAAGCATGACTTCTGCCTCCTCCCTACTTTTGCTTGAATTTCTAATGAATAATGCAAGAGTTTCATTCTCCCCTATTGCTCTTGAAATTTGCAACACCTGACTTCTCTCAGATATCACAACACCAGCCCCTTCTAGGTCAGCAATCAAGTTATCAAACTTGTTAAAAAATTCGGACACATCTTCATCCTCTCTAAGTTTTAGATTTCTTAATTCATTTTCCAATAAATCTATTTGAGAGGATGTTTTCTCCTCATAGTGCTTAAGAAGAAATTTCCACATCTCCCTGGGACTGAAAGACCTTAACTTTAAACGTATAGCAGGACTTACCTTACAAGTTATGATACCTTGTGCTTCCTTGACTTTAGCCTGCAATGATTTTCCTCCTCCTGTGCTAGTACCTCCTCCAGAACGTCCAGCACTAGTACCTGAGCCTGCACCTGCAGCTCCTGAGCCTGCACCAGCAGCTGCTGTGCTTCCCCCTGCAGATTGGCCACCTGTAGCTCCAACAACTGAACCTGTGGAAGCTGTTCTAGTCAGCACATCTGCTGCTATTGAGCTATTTGGATCAACTACCTCCCAGAGCTCCTCCACATCCAGAACATGCATTATGGCATCCTTCCATATTTGAAATCCTGGACCACCTTTATATACGTCTATGGTGTTGAGCAAACTTGCTCCAAATCTGCTAGACATGATTGAGATGGCTCTGATACCACTGATGAAATTAGAGGCAAGATTGTGATTATTACAAGTGTAGTGACAAAATGCCTAGCAAGATTTTTCTAATTCAAGATCTACATGAACTCATGTAGTGCAAATGAAAATTTAGTGGAGAGCACAATATGGTCTCTAATCTCCACTAATGTAAACTTGAACTCAATGTTATAGGAAAAATAACGCTAATGGTCAATAAACCATTGGCTTTAAAACTTTAAAATCATATAATGCAGTCACTGTTCATCGGGCATTGACCCGATTACTGTAGCTCAGTTGACTTGAGCTTTATGCATTCTTCCCAGCCGGATCCACTTCGTAAGCACCGCTGTATCACCTTGTTCACCGTGTTTTCTTACATAATCTTCAATCCGGCGGTTAAGGAAAACTTCTACTTTCCTATCCGGGCCAATTCTCATCCCGGTATATATCCCACAGGACAAACGCGCGAAACGAGCTGGGTGCACAATATCCCACAGGATCTCTGCTAAAAATTGGCCTTTTAACCATTGAATCTTAATTTCGAATTTATTCACTTTCTTCTTCAAGCCTTCACCATGGTGATAACATTAGGTTCTCAATATTCAATGATGAAATTTTATTGGGCATTAGCGGCAACCTATCATCAATTACTGTACCCTAGATAATTACATGATTGCCTGACCTACTCTGCCACTTTGCTTCTCATAGGCAGGCACATTGGAATGCTTGAGTCATCATTCAACTTAGGTTTCATGCAGCAACTTGTGTTCATCTGGATCATTGTCTGCTCACATGTATTCTGGATGCAACCACTGCCACTGCTTCTCATGATTGCATCACAGACTTATCAAGCTGAAAACTTATCACTCCTCCTTCAGCTTATAAGTCTGTAAATTACTCACATTTAACTTGCCTTTAAAGTACACATATTTGTTTTCTGGCAGTGCCTTGGTGAAAATATCTGCAACCTGCTTGGTTGTTTCAATATACTTCATATAGATTATCTTTTTGTCAGCAAGATCTCTTATGAAATGCATACTTAATTCAATATGTTTGGTCTGTCATGATGCACGGATTATTCACAATTGCTATGCGACTTTGACTATCTCGGATATTGATGGTAGGTTCTATTTGTTCACAATACAACTCATTTAACAGTCTTCTTAGCCATACTACTTCTTTGGCCACTAATGCAGCTGATGCATATTCTGCTTCAGCTGAGCTCATTGCCACTGCAGCTTGTCTTTTACATCTCCAAGAGATCACTCCTCCTCCAAGAAATATTGCATACCCTGAAGTTGATCTTCTTGTATGTAAGTCCCCTCCCAATCTGCATCACTATAGCATTTCATGATTAGATTTTACTGAATTGAAACAAATACCATGTTCTTGAGTGCCTTTGAGATATTTGAACTTCGTTTAGCTGCCTCCCAAGTTCTCTGGTTGCATTGTGATTTCTCACCTTTCGGTATGTTGGATGCATAAGCTATGTCAGGTCGAGTATTATTGGCCAAGTATAGTAAGCATCCAATTAATGCCCTGTAGGGAATATTTTCCATTTCTGCAATGTCTTCTTCAGTTTGATTTTGTACATAGGCCAACCTGTGTCCTGGGGTCATTGGAATTTTTGCTGGCTTTGCTTACGCCAGATTGAATCTCTTGAGCATATTACGTACATGTTTCTCTTGGTGCGTATTAACCATTTTTGCTCTCTATTTCTCACAACCTCTATACCTAGGAATTTTTAAGTTCACCTAGGTCTGCCATTTGAAAACGTGACTTCAAAATATCCTTGCATGTGTTTAGAATTTTGATTGAGCTGGATATCATAATGCAGTCGTCCACATATAATGCAATTATGCAGTATTCTTCTCCTTGCTTAAATCTATACAAGTTGCCATCGTTACGCAACTTCTCAAATCCCCTGTTCTTGCAAGAATTGATTCATACAAAGGTACCACTCTCTTGGTATTTGCTTTAATCCATATCTGACCCTATTTAGTTTCCATATCATGTTTTTCCCTTGCTCAAAACCGGTGCTTGCTTCATAAATGCCTCCTCCTCAAGAGTTGCATTCAAAAAAGCTGTTTTGACATCCATATGGTGCAATTCTAAATTTAGAGCATTTGCCATTGCCAATAGGATTCTGATGCTTGTGAGCTTTACTATAGGTGAGTAGGTTTCATCATAATCTCTGCCCTTTTTCTGAGTGAAGCCTTGAGCTACTAATCTTGCCTTGAATTTCTTACTGCCATCTGGATTACTCTTAATTTTGTAAAGCCATTTACTCACTATGATATTCTGATTTCCATCAGATTTTACTAATTCATATGTCTTGGTGTCCTCAAATGATTTAAGCTCATCTCTCATAGCTGCCATCCATTTTTCTTTATCTGCACTCTCCAAGACCTCTTCAAAAGTTTGTGGTATAATTTCATCTTCTAGAATTGCCAATATTTGTTCATGCTCTACTGCTTCAATACGTCTGCTTTTGCCTTGCTCAGTTCTTCCATAAGGTTTATCTTCTAACTTTGCTTCTTCAATTAATCTTTCTGCTTGTGTTTTCCTTTTCCTCCTAATTTTGATAGGTTCATGTATGTCTTGTCTTGGTTCCTGTGCTACCTCAGGAGCTTGGTGTTCAATTCCTGCTTGCATGACCTTGACTCTCTTCTTCCACTGCCTTTTCCAGTGTATTATGCTCATCTTCTTCATTATGAATAACCTGTTCAATTTCTTCTGAATCATCTATATCATCAGTTTCAAATTTAGCCATTTGCTCTGCAATTTTAGGAACTACCTTTATCCCTTTTCTGTATCTGTGCTTATATAACACCCCTTCATTGAATAGAACATCTCTACTGATTATAATGGTCTTTGTTTCTGGATTATATATTCTATATCCTTTAGCTTCATTGTCATAACCCACCAAAAATCCAATCTCAGCTCTATTGTCCAATTTTTTTCTCAATTCTGAAGGAACATGAGTGTATACCAAACAACCATAAACTTTATATTTCATGTAATCTATTTTTGCTTCAGGATTCCATACAATGCTTGGTATATTTCCATGAAGTGTGGAGGAAGGGAGTATGTTCTGAATTTCTATGGCAGTTTGTAATGCTTCCACCCAAAGGCTATTTGGTAAGCTGATTGCATCCATAATTGTTCTGTTCTTTCTTTCTTTCTGACACCCCATTTTGTTGAGGAGTGTATCTGCATGTTAATTGCCTTTTGATGCCATGTGCAATGCAGTAAGTTCTGAATTTTATTGACAAATACTCTCCACCACGGTCTGATCTAATGCATTTTAGCTTATGGCCTGTTTCCCTTTCCATTTCTGCCACATATTGCTTGAATGCATTTAAAGCTTGTGATTTCTTTTCCAAGCAATATGCTTTACATTTTCGGGATTTGTAGTCATCGGTAAATGTTATGAAGTACCTTTTGTTACCTCGCCTCTCATATTTAATGGACCACCGCAGTCCGAGTGCACTAGTTCCAATGTTTTGCGGTGTTTTTGATTGTCTTTTAGTAAAAGGCAACCTGTGGAATTTTCCTAGAGCACACCCTTCACATATATGATTTGCTTTCTTTGTCACAATAATCTATGTGACCTAGTTTATCTGGAGACTTTGTAATTTCTTGTAGTGCAGTGTGTGCTAGTCTATTATGCCATAATTACGCTCCAACTTCGGATATTGCATTTACACCACAATGCACAAGATTGCTTAGTTCAAACAAGTTGCCAACTCTTTTAGCATAAAACTTCAATTCATCTTTGAGAAACACATTACATTGTTCAGCCTCAAATGTCACCCTATATCCCAAATCACATAAGCGGCTTCTTGAAATTAAATTTTTAATTATGCCCTGGAACACACAATCGTCTTCAATATTCACAATATTTCCATTTAGGTCCTTCAGATCTGCAAAAGTCCACTTCCTTGAATATCTTGCAAAGCCCCATTGCCAACTTGTATTTTTCTTGATTTTGCAGTGGAGAATTTCTTCAAGATTTCAGCATCCTTGACTCTTGATCTTTTCGGCTCGAAATCAACTATCAAATGATCAGCATTATTAGCACATGCATTTTCATTGATAACTGCAAAAATCACTTATTACCTCATCTTCATCTTGTGTTTCAGTCTTAGCCTTAGCCTCTTGTTCTTCTTGTGCAATGTATGCTTTCTCATATCCTCCACCTCTACCTCTGCCTACTCTTCCTCTGCTGGAGTCACCCCTTCCTCTAGAAGTTTTACCATAATTTTTTGGTGTGGGGCACTTGGAGGCTGCATGTCCTCTCCCCCCACAATTGTAGCAATTAAACTCTTTCTTTAATTTAGGACATTCACTTTTATAATGCCACCTTCATGGCCATGGTAGCAAATTATTTTACCTTTCCTTTTCATTACTAATATTTCAGGGGTTTCTTCATTTTGGCTTTGCCTCAATACTTTCTTCTGCTTCCATTCAGTCCTAAGCATGACTTCTGCCTCCTCCCTACTTTTGCTTGAATTTCTAATGAATAATGCAAGAGTTTCATTCTCCCCTATTGCTCTTGAAATTTGCAACACCTGACTTCTCTCAGATATCACAACACCAGCCCCTTCTAGGTCAGCAATCAAGTTATCAAACTTGTTAAAAAATTCGGACACATCTTCATCCTCTCTAAGTTTTAGATTTCTTAATTCATTTTCCAATAAATCTATTTGAGAGGATGTTTTCTCCTCATAGTGCTTAAGAAGAAATTTCCACATCTCCCTGGGACTGAAAGACCTTAACTTTAAACGTATAGCAGGACTTACCTTACAAGTTATGATACCTTGTGCTTCCTTGACTTTAGCCTGCAATGATTTTCCTCCTCCTGTGCTAGTACCTCCTCCAGAACGTCCAGCACTAGTACCTGAGCCTGCACACTGCGGCTCCGAGCTGCACCGGCCAAAGCTGCATGTGCTTCCCCTGCAGATTATTTTTGTAGCTCCAACAACTGAACCTGTGGAAGCTGTTCTAGTCAGCACATCTGCTGCTACTGAGCTATTTGGATCAACTACCTCCCAGAGCTCCTCCACATCCAGAACATGCATTATGGCATCCTTCCATATTTGAAATCCTGGACCACCTTTATATACGTCTATGGTGTTGAGCAAACTTGCTCCAAATCTGCTAGACATGATTGAGATGGCTCATACCAGCGATGAAAATTAGAGGCAAGATTGTGATTATTACAAGTGTAGTGACAAAATGCCTAGCAAGATTTTTCTAATTCAAGATCTACATGAACTCATGTAGTGCAAATGAAAATTTAGTGGAGAGCACAATATGGTCTCTAATCTCCACTAATGTAAACTTGAACTCAATGTTATAGGAAAAATAACGCTAATGGTCAATAAACCATTGGCTTTAAAACTTTAAAATCATATAATGCGATCCTTTGTTCATCGGGCATTGACCCGATTCATCGTAGCTTCGATTGACTTGAGCTTTATGCATTCTTCAGTAGGATCCACTTAAGTAGCACCATTTGTATCACCTTGTTCACCGTGTTTTCTTACATAATCTTCAATCCGGCGGTTAAGGAAAACTTCTACTTTCCTATCCGGGCCAATTCTCATCCCGGTATATATCCCACAGGACAAACGCGTGAAACGAGCTGGGTGCACAATATCCCACAGGATCTCTGCTAAAAATTGGCCTTTTAACCATTGAATCTTAATTTCGAATTTATTCACTTTCTTCTTCAAGCCTTCACCATGGTGGTGATAACATTAGGTTCTCAATATTCAATGATGAAATTTCTTTGGGCATAGCGGCAACCTATCATCAATTCTTTGTACCCTAGATAATTACATGATTGCACGACCTCACGCCAATTTACTTCTCATAGGCAGGCACATTGGAATGCTTGAGTCATCATTCAACTTAGGTTTCATGCAGCAACTTGTGTTCATCTGGATCATTGTTTGCTCACATGTATTCTGGATGCAACCACTGCCACTGCTTCTCATGATTGCATCACCGGACTTATCAAAATTTGAAAACTTATCGGGGTCAACCCGGTGGTTGGTGTGTTTGGGCCTTCCCCGGGATGGGTTGGTGTGGTCTGCGGGTAGCTCACCAACCAAGTGTGGGTCCACACGGGGACGTAATGTCATGGCCATGACTTGGGGTATGACTTGGGCGACGACTCCTGGATATCTGGTGTGTACCTGCTGCCACAAAAACCCTAGCACACAGCCCAGAAAAGTGCAGATTTGAGCATAGAAACAAAGACAAGCATGCAAATATCATACACTGTTGGAAAGCTCTCTGAACCAGCTTTCCAACAAGCTAACACATGAAAATATGACACGGGATGTGAGAGATACAGTCCGTCAAAGTGTCTACCGGGTTGCCACGAAAACCCTAGCACACAGCCCTGAAAAGTGCCAATTTGAGCACAGAAACAAAGCCAAGCATGCAGATACCATACACCGCTAGAAAGATCTCTGAACCAGCTTTCCAACAAGCCCAAGCACATGAAAATCGACACGGATCACGAGAGATATGACCGATCAAAATTCTGCCAAGAAGGCGAGACCAATCGAATACTTACTAAAACATACGCCAATCCCTATATTGGTGTCGGGACTTTCATCAACAACACCATCGGGGAACTAGGGTATGAATTAGTAAAACATTCTCGTAACCTTCAATAAGAGTACAACACACACCTTTCAACACCCGCGTGGCCAAGGCCAACAACGGCATCGGTGAGGGGCTATACTTCTCAAAGAAGGAAGAAGAAGGGCTGCCACAAAAACCCTAGCACACAGCCCGCAAAACAGCAGATTTGAGCACTGAAACAAAGACAAACATGCAGGTATCATACACCCGTTGGAAAGCTCTCTGAACCAGCTTTCCAAAAGCCCAACACATGAAAATCGACACGGATGTGAGAGATCTGATCCTCGAAGTGTCTACCGGTTGCCACAGTGCAACTCATACAATAAAATAAATCTCACCTTTGACCATATGTGAAAGTGGAGGCATATTAATTTGCCAAAATTTGGTTAGTCCAAGATTACGACCATGTATTAATCTGTCACGTTAACATAAAGAAGCACCCAGTCGTTATTAAAATAGAATGCTCTTAAGAGCCATGCAAAGTTAGAATAATGGCCAACTTTCTAGTACTTGCAAGAAAGAAAAGAAAAGAAAATGAAATACAATATTACCGACTTGCTTTATTGCGAGGTTGCTCTGTTTCTTCAATGCGGCCGGAGAAAGAAAGCGGGGGCGTTACACATGCAGGCTATCCAGTTGATGCTCTTTTCTTGCTAAATCTAGCAATCCAATCCAGCTACAACAACATTCTTGCTCTGCCAAAGTCCTGCTCTTGATCATTCCGGCTTGTCCATGTGAATTCCCCACGTGCCAAGAAGAGAAAGGAGGATGCGGCAAAATCTGGGCGGCATAATTCGGTATTGGATTGAAAATTCTAGGCATGGTGTGTTCTACCCTAAATCTTGTGTAGGTACTTCCATCGTTCGGATATTGGACGCTTAAGAAATTACTTGGTAACTATAGATTCATGATCTAAGCAATCCAAGAAAATTCAAGGACATGTGCATTGAAGGTTCTTACCTTAGCATGCTTCCATTCATTTATGCCATTTGTTTCACATAAGGCGAACAATCGCAAAGAACTTAGAAGGGATAGGATAGTAAGGGTTTGAGAGTTGTCCAAATGGATAGGGAAGAATACAACGTGTGTGTTAAGCCATTTAAGTTACGCTTTCGTTTCAGGGAGCAAAGAAAAAAAAAGATAGTTTTTCCTTCAAGGGCAATCTAGATCGTTAAGCGAGAGAGAGGCGAATCTCAACCGTCAAAATCAATCTTAGGGCTGGATCCACGACAACAAAACATTATAATATAACTAGTTACGGTGCCCAGCGTTGCTGGGCATAGGTTGGAACTTGTAATGTTGGGGACCTATAAATAATAAGGTTGCATTGTGAAATTACACAATCTAGCATTGTCGGGCTGAAGTTAAAAACCTGTAAAAGGCAGCAATGCATAATCACTATGGGGATTCACTATGGGGATTTGAGCCTAATAATATTCAAAACATTTTAAATCACTACTATTCTCATATTTTTACGCTCAATTAGAAAAGAAGATAAGAAGGGGTTAGTTTCCAAAAAAGACAATAATACAATAAGCATTTTAAAGTTCTGGATATACACAATGTGTGGACAAAGTGTAGAAGTTTGCTTGGAGTAGTTTAGAAAGTAGGCATAAATTAAAACACAGTCTTTATAGAACATGCCATTATTAAGAAAGCATAAATTAAAACACGTACTTAGTATATGACTAGTAATGGTGCCCAGCGTTCTTTGGCATAAGTTAAGGAAGAGAAAGAGCTAGATATATACTAACTTTGTAATCTTGATGTAACTTCACTTGGAATATATTATTAAATTCAGAGCCTAAGTGTTACTGGACTAAAGTTACAAACCTGTCAATTGATGAAATTTTCAATATGTGATCTATAGCCAATTTCCTACATTATTTTCTATGTTCAATAATTGTTTTGTCCATATCCAATGGGATTTGGCTCTTAAGAGTAGTTTGCGTCGATGTAATTTTATAGATTATGTTCTTAAAAATGATGGACTTATTTGTTAGTGGTTTATAATCGATCTTCCATGGCTCAATTACAATCTCTTCCACTAGAGCTATGCTCATCCTCGGGCATCATAATACCATAGACCACACCATCCTATGGTGTCTAAGACCAAGCTAAAACCATACCGTCCAACGGTATCCAAGTCATACATGCCCCCATTGAGACTCGAACTCAAGTCCTGCTCTGATACCAACAAACGGGCCTGTCAAGCTGGCCCTTATAGGCAGCTTGGAGTTCTATCTTTACCTTTAGTATTGCTACTAACAAACTAGGCTCATTTTATGCACATAACCAGCATGATCCCCTTAAATCACAAATTTGGAGAGGATTATTTTCAATTGAGTTGGTGAATCCAGATCTTAATCGTCAAATTTGGTGCAGCGGATCCTCATAATAATCTTCCATCTTTTAAAATAATTTTCTTTTTCGTTTTAACTCTTCTAAATCTAACAATGGCTAACGTAGAAATCGTGATAATCCTCAACTTAAGAATGCTTCTAGAGTGTCTTTTTACTCATTTAGCTTCAAGATTTTGCTCAACGCCCGAAATCACATTACTAAACTATTAAATTGATCAAAGAACAAAACTTTATCAATGTTGGAACATTGAATGGGTCCAAATTTTGGTGCAGATCCATTGAGCAAATACATACATGCAAAGTATATAATGCATGGCAAATTGATATATTTAAAACCACTAATGGCTATTTGGAAGTTTCGCCTAAACAAGAATGTTATTTTGGTAAATTTCTCTATATAAACTGAAATTTTCCTAAACCTACAAGAAAACAAGTAAACTATACTAGCAAATACACAAAAATCATGCAAAGGAATTGAATATGATATGACACAATGGCAGAATGTAGCCTGGTCAAGTTTTGGTCATTTGTAGTTCAGACATGGCGGAGAAGTTGCTATTAAATATGCAAAAAAATAAGAACTCACACAATGGCATTTGGATCTATCCTCCTCCCAAGTCAAGAGCAATTTTTATAGTAGCAAGATTATTTGGGATTGTCTGGGATGGCAGATTGATCTAAACTCCATTTTTTTCAGTTGCCACAGCTCCTTATGCATGTTTAGAGATGGTGCACTAAGTTATTTATGAAGCCAACCATGTCTCGACCTCCAAATTGCAAACCCCCGTTAGTTGCTAAGTTCTTGAAGGGTTTATGTTTTAGAGGTCGAGTTTTAGTCATTTGCACTTAGAACATGACCGAGAAGTTGCATTTGAAATGCAAAGCAATAAGAATTGACGAAATGGAGTTTGCAACTATCCTCCCCCAATGTGGCAATTAGAAGTCGAGCAATTTTTGCAACCCTAATGGACGACAACTCGTATATCACATACCGAAATTCACTTCTTATATATTGTAACTAACTTGATTTGTTAACATTTGGACACACATGTGTAATATTTAATAACATCCATGTTGTATTAACATGTTAAAACAACATGTTAATATAATGTTGCCCTCTAGAGGATATATTATGTTACGTAACATAATATATTTGCACCATTGTTAGTATTATATTGTTAAATATACTGTGATAGGTGTCAATGGTTGCATGCACTCCAATGCTATTATATCTTTGTGTGGCAAGCTCCTATGGGCTCTCGACATGCAGGCTATATACGTGGTATGCCATATAGTATACTGGAATATCACACACGAGAAAGAGAAAAGAGAACAATTTGAACGAAATCTTAATGCTTTGATACCGAATGATGTGGAACAACAAAAAAAATCTCTTTCTTAGATACGTTGGACTTATTTGATGGCTATTACACAAATAAAAGCACTAATTGAATTTGATTTTCAAAATGCAAAGGAGAAAGGACACTTTTTAACATGCACCAACAATGTAGATGGATGTGTAGAAACATAAGTCTGGAAAGCATAGCTAAATAGAAGTTTTATTTAGATTGATGTGGAAGATTTACAATTCACACTTATTCAATATCGAGCAAAAGGATATTAGTAGCTTAGCAAAAGGAATGTTATCAAGTGCACTTTCATGCCTTGTTTGCTCTAGAAGACAGTTCCATCCCATCTCAAGCTAGTTTTTCTTTATGAAATACCATCTACCAAGAATCCAATCTATTAGCATATGCTACGACGTGGCCACATTATGTGTACTGCTTTCTTCTCCTTTTTGTCTGACTACGGCGCCAACGCCGTGATGAAATAGGTCATCGATGTTTTCCTAAGGTACTCTTCTTCAAACTCTTCTTCAGGCATCGATGGCTATGGCGATGGTGCTCTTCTTCCACTTCCGGAGTATTCTGCAGGCGCTCCTTTTGGCGCCTGCCTTTTTGGTGCCCGACGGCAAAACTTCTCGAGCTCATAACTTGAGCTAGAGACATCAGAATCAGGTGATTTCGGGCTCGTTGGAAAGCTTATGCCTGGATCTTTCCAACGACATATGATTCGGACCATTTGCATCCTTATACGTTTCAGCTTTTTTGGACTTTTTGATTTCGGGACTGCTTTTTATTATAGATCAGCCCATTTCGGCCCTCTGGAAGTAATGGCTCCTTCAATTCCTCTGCAGCAGCTAGGGGACTTTTCTATGGTGGGTATTAATCCCTTTGATCAGCCAAATTCGTCAGGGCCTGCTCGTCACCCCTTGAAGTCTCTCAGATCCACGAACAAAGATAACGGTTACAAAGGTGATGTGACTCGATCTCTCAATAAAGATGCTCATCTTAAACAGCAAACATTAAATAGGGCATTGCATCTTTACTCTCAACGGGATAAGCGTTGTCCATCGCAAATTCCCACAGGTGTTGATGGAGCAAATGGCCCAGACGAACCTCCAACATGCGTTGGAGGTTCAACACATGATGATGGAGAGCAGATTACATCCGTTACAGGTGTTGGCAGTGCAACTGGCCCAAACAAACCTCCAACACGCGTTGGAGATTCACCACATGGTGCTGATGCTAATGGGGAGCAGATTGCATCTGCTACAGGTGTTGGAAGTGCATATTGCTCAGCCACACCTCCAACATGCGTTGGAGGTTCAACTCAGGATGATGAAAGGGAGCGGACTACTGAGGCATTGACCCCAGATGATTTCTCCAAGGTCCCTCGTCCAGCACGTCTTCCTCTCTATGTCAATTTGCTTCAAAAAGATCTAGAGAACAAGCTTGACATTCTTACAGCTACTTTGCACATGCAGCAACAAGAGATGACACAATTTCAATGTGCATTGAAATCTGAATTGGCAAAGTGTCGTAATGACCTTGCAACGCTCACTGGCAAAATTCATGCTGAACATGCAAAGCTTTGGGAAGCAATTGAGGGCGCAAAGTTGGAGTTTGCTGCTTGTCATATGACTGTGGAGCACCTAATGGTTGATATTGGCAAGCAAAGACAAGATTTACTCCGCCATGTCTCTGAGGTGTCTACGAGTTGTAATACTGCATCATGCGAGCATTGGAAGAAAGCATGACACCGCCAAGTGGTGAGCTTGCTAAGGACACATCTAGTCGAAGTTCTTTGCCTTGGAACGTTCCTATTCTCATGCAACTAAGGCACCTCCAACTTCTTCTTCACAGCATCATGATCCTAATGTGAGATCCATGCCTAGTTCATCCTCCCCCCAATTTCAAAACTCTCATGTAACAGGTTTTGCATCTACATCTGCATCTATATCTGCTCAGAGGCGTAGAGAATACATTGATAGGCACAACCGGTGTAATCACGGTAATTAAGTGGCATGCCAGAAGAAGCATCAGAGGACTTGCAACAGAAGGTACAGACTTTGGTGTTAGCTAAATTGGACTTCACAACACCAGTTGTTGTCACTGCTGCACATAGGGTTGGAGCATTGCATCCCCACCACCCGCGCATAGTGAAATTTACAGTGCAAAATTTGAGTACTAAAATGGATATCCTCAAGCAGGCCAAGCAATTGAAAGGGACATCTCTCTATCTGGATTTTGATCTTACTAAGTCCCAACAGTTAGCCGGGCCTTGAGAATTTGCAAAAGGTCCATGACATTCAAAAAGAATGGTGGTAAAAGGCTGCACCGATTAAGTGGAAAACTACGTATTTTTACACCATCACATGCAACCTTTGCTGACGTCTTTCATCATGCTCAGGCCACTCATACTGCTGGTGTTAAAGTCCATTCTCCCATTTCCCATGCACATACCAATGCTGCAAATGCGCCTCGTGTTGTTCCATCTTCTGCACCCACCACATCTTCTTCTGCTCAAGGTCATTCCTCTCATGATGTTGCTAATGGTACCCTTGATGTTGGCTTTGCTTTCTGGCGATGTTGTTTGCTCTGCTTTGCCCGCCTCTATTGCTCCGGCCTCCTCGGTTCGACCTGATCATACCTCAAATGTACCTTCCTAGGAAATGTGCCTTGGTTGGTGTCCGGAATTGTCGAGGTTTTCCCTGGCGTAAAGGTGATGGCTTGAATCCCATTGCAAAAGATATGGATATCATTCTGCTCATGGAAACGTGGGAGCATTCAGCCAAACGGCTACCTCATTTTACAGGCTATCAATTCTTTTCATTATTTAATGAATGTCATGGGCAACGAGGTTGCGGTGGAGTTGCTTGCTATTTCAAGGATGCCCTTGCTCCATATATCACGCTTCATAAAGCTGATAGATATAATCGCTACATGTGGATCAAACTTCATTGCCACAATAGTAGTACCATTTTTGTTGCTGCCTGTTACTTCCCACCTACATCATCACCTTTTTATGATGAATATGATGTCGCTCGCAGTGATCCTTATGGTGATCTTTATGATGACATTGCTCAATTCAAGCGGTTGGGGCATGTTATTCTTCTTGGTGATTTCAATGCTCGCGACTTTGCTGATGCAAGCTGCTCAACTCATACTTGAGGATGTTCGTGACCCTTTATGGATGTCCGCTAATGATACTGATCTTTCCACGTTCATGCGCTGATGCTAATAAACCCGTCTCAACATTTGGAAGGGAGCTCATCCAGTTGTGTGAAGTCTTTGAGATGGTACTTTGTAATGGCTTAGAGCAATGGCCACACTCTAAAGGTATTACATGCAGACAGGATAGGCAGGGTGGTGGTACTAGTGTTGTTGATTATGTCATTTCCCAAGTGCAAGCCTTGGATCTCATTTCAGATTTTCGAATTGGCACAAGGCATAAAGATGAGGAGATAAAATCTGATCACTATCCACTTTATTTGTCATTAAAGTGGCAGCTTCCACCTCTTCAACCCATTGCTATCCAGGCTCCTGTCCCTCGCATTCGCTTGACTTATTCTAGATCTTTTGAATATGAACAGACATTAGCTCCTGCGCTTGCAGGTATTTTGGATTACCCAACTCTTCAAGAGCGTGTCATGCATTTTTTGATACTTTGCTTACTACTGCGTCTCTTGCTTTGGTACCGCGCCACTGGTGTTGCTCATCTTTGGTAGGAAATCCTTTCCTAGAAATGCCCGGTTTGATGAAGACCGGCGCAGCGGCTTAAAAACAATTGCGAATGATAGTTGAGCCGATCTGCGACATAATGCCATTCATAATTATAAGTCCTGTTTTTGAAACGCGCAGAAGGCACGCTTTGTTCTTTGAGCACCGAGAAGCAAATGTTTGAATTATTCTACGTGAACCTCGGACCTTACGGGCAAAATATTATATCGACCACCTCCTACCCTTGGACATATTTCTATGCAAAGATGGGATGAGCGATTGGTCCACTTATATGATCATCCTGGGGGTCCTTAATTACATTGCCTCCTTTGGTAGGTGATATTCTTCAATTCCACGAGAGGAGGAAGTCAAAGAAGGATTGCGCATCTATCTAATGGCAAGTCTCCTGATCTTCAAGGTTTGCAAAAGCGAAATTGCTTAAATGGGGGTCCGCTATTGCTTCCAATCATCACTACTCTTTTAAATCAAGCTTTGCAAGAAGGCTTGCGAAAACTTGAAGATTTTGTCGGTGGAGGTCGTACCAATTTACAAAGCGGTGATAAGCATGACCCTTCTAATTATCGCATGATCATGGTAAGTTCCATATTTTCAAAGCTCTTAGCCGGTCTTCTTACCGAAGCGATTGACATCATGGGCGTAACACATCTTGGTGTATGCGTCTTTGTAGGGACGAGCGTGGCTTTAGATCCATGCCATTCTACAATAGACCATATTTTCACATTGCGCATGCTTATTGAACATAGTCGAAGTTTGAAACAAGACCTCTATATATGCTTTGTAGATTTTACTTCTGCTTTTGATACAGTACCACGCGAGCTTCTTTGGCAGCGCTTGCAGGCACTTGGGGTTCCACAAGATCTTCAAAATGCAGTTTATCGGCTCTATGAAAGGGTTTTGCTAAATTTCCAAAGATCGGTACTCAAATCACTAGCAATATTGGAGTTCGACAGGGTTGCCCTTTATCTCCTACACTTTTTGGCTTGTACATTGATCAATTGGAAGAATGGCTTGATAATCATGGCGGCGGAGGTCCACATTTGGCACACTATATCATTAGGCAACTTATGTATGCTGATGATGTTTCACTTCTGGCACATACCGCTGCTAGTATGCAGCAACATTTACATGCTCTGCCACGGTTTACGTGAGAACACAGTCTGCGTGTTAATCTGCAAAAAAGACCAAGCTTTTGGTAGTTCAATCTTCTCGTCACAATGTTCCCCTATGCACTATGATAGCCGCGAAGTTGAAGTTGTAGATAGCTACAAGTATCTTGGTGTAGAATTGCAGTAAGAACACACTGGGAACAAAGCAGTATTACCAAGCGGGTGGGCTGGATGGATGGAGAGCACTCTATGCAATGCAAAACAATTGTTTTCGCCTAGAAATTCATGATTGGCCACGGAAAGCCCACTTGTTTTGGGGCTTTGGTAGAGCCTGTTTTCTTGTATGGTTCTCGAAGTGTGGGGGCACGCCATTAGTGCTAGTGCTTGGGAGAGCTTGGAGCGGGTGCAAAAGTCCTTTCTCACTTACAGCCTTGGAGTTAAAAAGCGGTGCCCTATGCTATTCTTTTACAAGAGAGCGGGTTTTTGGCCTCTTCAACATTACGCCATGAAGCGCCATCTCCACTATATCTCGCAAGGTGCACCACATGGGCGATGTTAGGTATCCCGTTCTTGCACTTGCCATGGTGAATCTCCTCGGCGTTTGAAACGATGTTGGAAAGAGCATTGCACTACATGGTTTGCACGTTGGGCATTACAACGAGCAATTTGCTGATGCTTGCCGATTCGATCCCGAGCTTTTGCAACAATATCTTAATGGTCGTTTTTCTCAAAAGATATGGGGCCTTGATTACTTTGGCCCAAGTGAAAACGGTCATTATCATGCACACATAAATCCCACTTTGGCACCGGGGCCCCAAGCTTATTTGCTTGCTTCATTGTCCAGGAACAAGCTTGTAGCTATTGCATCAATTAAGCACGGGGTCCCACAGGCTACGGATTGAGACAAGTAGATGGGAGCGGCCGCAATTGCCGCGAGAAGCGAGACTATGTGCCTGTTGCCAGTTACAGGTTATTGAAGATGAAAGCCATACTCTTCTGAGTTGCCCTGCTTTTGAGATAGTCCGGAATCATTTTTCGACCTTAGCATTCCATTCCACGCTTCCACAACTTCTCGGTAGCACCATCACGTGCATGACTTGGCATTATACATACTTGAGGTTCTAGATAAACGTCTGCAATTACTGAGCCCTCAGTAGTCATTATCTAAGCTTGTCTAGTATCATCATTACTGCAAAGGTTTTTCCCTTGAAAACCTTTCGAGGCAGGGGTTTTTTAATCCTAGTAGTAATGATTGTACTAGCCCATTGTATGGGTCCCATGACCTATTGGTCTTCGTGGACGTTAAAAAAACTATTCTATTCTATTTGCTTTGCACCTTACTATGTTAGTGATCTTGAAAAGGCAAGTAGAATCTTTATGTGTCCTTGGAGGGGGAGATTTAATGTTCACTAAAATGCAACAGCGGCATTGCTTTATGATCTTGCTGCAAAAAACAATTCAATTCGCTCCAATAATACTAATCCACAAGCCTATGCCCACATTGACATAAGTTGTTGCGCCCCAAAATGGGGCATTCTATTCGTGCCTTGCAATTTTGGCCACATTCTAATTTTTTGCTTTACGAATATCCTACCATTGGATCTTCTCAACCAATTTTTGCCAATATGCTTTTGATTCCTCAAGCTAGTCTTTCTTCCATATACCAACAATCCAATCGTCCTAGCATCTATGTGTCTATAAATTGAATTTATCTCTAGCATGCACAAAGACCAAATGTCTATAGGACGTATATCCAACGTCCCACAAACAAAAACACAAATGTCAATATTCTTTTTGTGGGCACAGACATGGAGACGTAACACGTATACCTGACTGTGTGTCATCTCCCCTAAATTTCCTGCACCTCGATACAGAATTTCAATGGTGCATTCTGGCAGAGAGACAGTATTAGAGCCCATGTATATCATATTAACCATATATATTAGCCTGCAGAATTTCTCTTGCAAGGCATTAAGCGAAGATTGCAAAGGAAAGTGAGTTCATGTAATATACATGAGCTGTGCCTTGGTACCGGTGGATGCAAATTGCTCTTTCACCATAGCAATGCTATCTAGCAGATTCTGTTATGTAATGAATTTTAGTAGATTATTGACCTGACCATGCTATTTAATATAAGCATGGGAGCAACAAACATATTTATTCCCAAAAAGAATGGAATTGAATTGATTTTTTAGCCTTGTTCTCGTGTTAGAAGTCAATCAAAAGTATCAATCATCAATCTCATCTTTTAAAGAAAAACTTGGCGATTATAACAGTTAGATAAACTTCGCAAAGTCGCCAAGAGAATCGGATAAAGGATCATAGGAAGCTTCTATGCAACCCAAGGACAAATTAACCACAGCAGCATTAATCAATATGAACAACAATCAGATCCATGAAGTAATTATGTCTCTAGGAAATTTATCTCTGGATGCTTTGGATGCTTTTGTGTTGTTACTCAGGCTTGATGCCCGAGCAAGAAAAACAATTGCAAAGAGAAGAAATAGGCTGCAGAGATACCTTTTAAATGCTCTAATATACATCTGCGAAAAAGATCCAATTATATGCATGCTCAATTTGCCTTGGCCTTGATGAAAAACACACCGCAGAAGGAAATTCAACTAATGTGTTCTTAAGTCTAGTTAGACATCCAACACCGATCACAGATAAGGATGAGAAGGGCTGCATAAATACAATCCTTCATGAAGCAACTTCGCTATTCAAGATAGCTATAAGGAATGACAAAAAAATTTAATAGTGCGTAAGAAAGGCACGAGGCGTTACTTGGCTTGTAGCATGAAGCGGTCGCGTTCCACAGAGAGTCGTTCACAAATGATCGATGCTCCCATATTCGCTCTCACCACTACCAAACATGCCTAATGTGTTCTGGCGCATCATAGAAACACCGAAAAAATGTTAAATACAAACTTTTTCAGTGATTTCTTACCTACATTTATGAAACCCGGCAATGCCTCTTGTGTTTACCCCTCAATACTTCATCTTTGAGGGGTTGGTATGAAAATGAAGTCCTCATAGCCAGACATTGTTACAAAGGTTAAAGATCGAATGTGAATCCATAAGCTTGGGCTTCAAGCGGCTGTGTAAATCATGAACTGGCGGTCTACTTTGAATCTCCACGAGCAAAGGAAAAAAGAAAACAGTTTATTAATTCTGAGAAAAATCCAACCGCAAGCTATGAGATCTATAGGCAAGGCAACAATTGCTATCTTTGTCTTTTGAAAAAAATGACTACACCCAAGTAAGAGCAACAGCACAGAAAGAGAGAGTCCAATCGTTTACCTGTTTACCTGATGCATCTAGTTTGTCAGCAATAGGATAGCTCATCTTTGAACAGCTACCTATCGTATCAGAAAGTTTCACCGGATCAAAAAACCCTATAACTTAAGGAAGAAAATATGAACTGCTTTCATGCATACTTGCATCCGCTTGCAATAGAATGCATTGCATCTTTGTCAATCTATTCCATTAATTCCAGGGTCAAGAAACGAAAGTCAGCAGCAAACTCAACGATTGATTTTAGCTGTTCCAGGACCGGCAATAGATTACTTAGTAAAAAATTGTATAATAACCATTGGCTTACATTGGTCAAATAAAAATTGAAGGGTTTTTAAATAAAAATTGAAGGGTTTTGCTTTTAGCCACGCTACCCTATTGTAATTAGTTCTTTGTAGGAGTTGCTAAAAGAGAGAACCCTGTACTAAATCCTTGATTTGTCAATTTGTAAAACCTAAATTGTTGGTGTAATTTTTGAAGTCTCTAAAACATAAGTTCTGGTCTAACTTCTAGAATTCACTCTACACAATTTGCGTTGGAACATATTATGGTTTTGTGAAGGGACTCAAAAGTGAGAATGCACATAGGCTACATTCATTAAACATAAATGCCTTCAATACAAAACAACAATAAATAACATTGACATTTATTTTAATACAGCACTATAAACATGTTAAGAGCTTCCAATTTTTTAAAGGCAAGCATCTGCATGTCCTGCATGTCCTGCATGCTTACTAATATCTTGTTCCTTGAATACCATGTTGTAGCATTGAAACAACAGGTTTGAGGTGGAAAGCAAATAGGCGTTGAACATATTCTGATGGGGCCAAAGCATCTGCATGTTTTGCAGGCCTATCAATATGCCTGATTCTGGAACACAACGTTGTAGCAATTAAGGAGCTGCAACAGATAGGTGGTAGCTAAGTCTAAGATAAGCAGAAATGTTACCATATAAGTAACAACCCAGTCTCTTCTCTTTGTCGCAGTCTCATCTGATCTCAATAGTTAGGTCCACATCCTTGCATTGCCTATAAAAGAGTATTTTAGAGCCATGCATATACATCTCCCAAGAAATCATGCTTATTTTTAACTGTAAGTAGATGGGAATAAGAACAGAGGAATACAATATCTAAAACCTGTGGCACGTTTTGAGTGTGATCTATATGAGCTTTTCCTAGTAGCAATTGCAAGTCAGCCATCCTGCAAGCACAATTTTGAACTGTAAGTAGATGGGAATAAGAACAAAAAGAATACAATATCTTAAAGCTGAGGCACGTTTTTGAGTGTGATCTATATGAGCTTTTCCTAGTAGCAATTTCAGGTCAGCCAAATCCACCCAGAGATGAGTTTCAAGTGAAATTAGCTATATCAAAGTATATGTCACTATCATGTATAGTGTATAGTCTGTGCCAAATGATCTATTATCTCTTTTGAACACGAAGCTGGATCTACACCCTCATCTGCCTAGCTGCTTAAAAGCAATTTGAAAGATTTTAAAATATTAGGGAAAGGATCAAGGTTATACGATCTCTAAATTGTGAAGAAAACCTGACATGACCGTTAGAATGCATAATTATCATATCCACGTAACATGGACTTGTCTATTTCTACACTCAATGAATATGTGTGCAAGTATTTCCCCCCATATTCCTTCAAACGAAGTATTTTTGTCTTTGCGAAGACTCTATATCTACAATAGCAAAAGATCCTCCATTAGGATTACTTGTAAAAGATGCATCTTCTCCACCTTTAAGCACCTACATAACAAACTAAGCTAGAGTGGCTAAGAAATGCAAATTCCAGAATTGAAATTCAAAAATGGTACTTTATTTGGATGTAGCATGGCCATTGCACCAATAGCAAAATAGAGTTGATTAGAGGTCTATTAGAATGAGAGAGAAACTCAGGCAAAGAGCGAACTGAATTGAATGCAAATTTGCAAAGGGAGACTTATTTGTGCTCAACAAAAGAGATGTTTATGTTTAAAAGCTGCAAGAACTTCTGAGATCAAGGAAAAAGGCCACGACTTTGGCAATGCAGCACATAGAGATAGTCATGGCACCTAGAAATAGCCATGGTGATAATCGAGCATACAGAACTGTTGCAAAATATAAAAATAGCCATGGGTAGAACATTTGGATGACTAATGCAAATAAAGCCAAAGGATACCATTTGAAGGCATAACAGAGAGCCTGACCCTTTTTAGCTCCCCATTCTACAATGATTGCTCAATCATGTCGCACATCTTCTGCTTCCTTCTAACGTTTAAAACATATAGGGATAACAAACTTTCAATTTCACCAGCAGAGACCAAGATTCCAATTTTGGCGCTGGGTTACTGATATAGATTGGATTAAACAATCATAGTTGGGAAAACTCTTAATGGCAGAGTATTTGTTGAGAGATCTGTCACAGCTATCCCAAGATGCTAGAATCAAAGGGCAAAGCATGGATTCGAAATAATGCCAGAAGGGGTAATCTGATAGTGCCAGCCAGTTGCTTGCAAAAGCTAGTTCGCATTGACAGAGTAGTCTGGATTCTGACGGTGGATGGCAAGTCTGGAAGCACGATCCAGTGAAGAGGATAACGGCAGCAAGGAAGCTAGAAAAACTGCTTAGAGATTCTAGCAGTAGATGGGAAGTCTGCAAGCATGAGCAAGAGACGATAAGCACAGATTTTATGAAGAGGCCGATGGCAGCACGGAAGCCAGAAAACTTGTTGGGGGATTCCCTCAGTGGATGGCAAGTCTGTATGCATGTGCCTATGCCTGAAATTATAGATGGCAATCCTCATTTGGAGGGTACTGGCAAGCCTCATTTGGAACCCGAGGGTTTAGCATCATGCATGAATTCAGCTCCAACTCGTGGCAAAAACATAGATGCTGGATTTTCTAACGGGAATACTGCCATGAGGAGGAGTATTGAAGGTAATTTTGGTGATGCAAAGCAAAGAGGGTTATTTCACTAAACGAAAGGAGAGGATTTGGCAGGAACCAAATAGATGGAAGGGCTGGAGTCTAGTCGATTTGCACTCTGATTCCTCAAGCTCCATGGATATGGAGAAATCTGCGAAGAAGTCAAGGTTGTGGAGATACAATAGCCCCTTCACACAGATCATGACAGGGCCCGTCTGTTTCTGCTGCCCAGGCATGTTCAATTCATTAAATGGAATGGGGGAAAGTGGCCAAGTCAATCATTCTGTCAGTAACAATGCAAACATGGCATTGTATATTGCTTTACAATTTTTGAGTTCATGAAGGTGGAATGCTGGTTGTTGTTGAGCATGGTAGAGAAATTCAACGGTTTGGTTTTGCAAGGAATTCGCATAGTTTATTTTATCATGTGGCATTTTATTTCGCATAGTTTATTTTATCATGTGGCATTTTATTTTGATTACCTGCACGAGCTTGAAGAAGTGGTAGAAGGTTGTCAGTTATGTTTGGCTTTCAATGTTGCGAGGAAAAATGTCAACAAGGACAACTTCATGGTGAAAACATTACCTCAGAATTTGTCTAGTGTAGAGGCAGTTATTAAATCACGCTTGGAACAAGTGAACAACATCAGTTCAGAATCTAAGAAGCTAGTAGTTCTACTCTCTCACCAATATACAGAGGCCAACCTTCCCTTTGCTGGGTTAAAAGGGCGTAACTGTTTTGTGGCAGAGGTTCTTGGAAAATGTGCCAATAATTTGTTGTGGGATCTTCACTTGTGCTTATTGAAAAAGCATGACACATATGCAGGTGGCAATCCTGTTGAGGAGAATTGAGTTTGAGTAAGAAACATGGCTTTCAAGCAGCGACAAAACAGTCCAATTTGAGTACCATAAACTGGGAACGAAGGACCTACAAAGGGGTACTATTATTACCTTGCTGCTCTAGTCATATGGCCCAGGTTTCTAAATGTCAAGTTCCTTTCTATATGCAGTTTAGTTAGCCTCATAAAAGGAGCAGAAGATGATGAAGTAAATGGTAAAGGAGATAAAAATATTATGGATGTTTCAGCCAAAAGTGTTCGTGCAAATTTTGCATTAGAATTATCAGAAACAAAAGTAGACATGAAGGCTAATTTCATGTTATCAGTACAAACTGTTTCTCCTGGGCAAGCTATCAGGAAAAGCTACAGGGTAATTAAGAAACGAGTCTTTGATGATGATCTTAATGGGGAATTACCTTACTGGCTGGATGGAGATCCTGTATCACAGATGCAACCACAAGCACAAAGCGCAGATCGGATCTTGATCATCAATGGTGATGATTCGGCTTTAAATCAGTTTGAGATGCCAAAACTTACTAAGGATTCTCTCATATGGTAGGCTCAAGTCTTCTGAGCCTGAAACAAATAGAAAGGAAGCGCAATCTTACTTGGAAAACTTTGTAGCTGCAGGTGAAGTAGAGGGGATATTTAAGGTGCCTGGCAAATTATCAGTTGATCCAGATTCTCATGTTCCTTTTGATCTTTGGCCTTCTTCAGTAAGAACAGAAGAAAGTACAAGAACATTGGCTTGCACGAGAAATGCATTATGGGCAGGTTGTGATGCATCTTTGAAAGTTTGGAATATACAAAAGGCAATGACTGCGGCTAGTAATGGCAAAATAAACTAGTTGGAAGATGTTGATGCAGCTGCATTGGCATCAGTAACCATATGTCTACATTGTGCATCTCAGTAGATGCTGCAAACAAGATTGTGTATAGTGCACATAAAGATGAGAAAGTGATAATATGGCGAATGGAGGTGGATGTTCTCAAAGACAGAATGCCAGAACCTGTTTTATCATGGAACAGTCATCGTGGTCCCAAATTTTTAATGACTGTAACTTGTTAAATGGTAAGCTCTTACATGGATCTTCAAGCCAGAGGTACAGCAACAGGAGCAGATGTAGCTGCAGCTTTCACCATGCAAGACGGGCATCAGTTTAAGAGGCTGTTCAGGATTGAGAGGGTCATATGTGGATTGGGAAATTTTCCAGAGACTTCTAATGCATGTGGCTGATAAAACAAACAATGGATCACCTAGTTGGGGACATCATAGTAATTGGGTCGAACTCATAACGAAGGACACTGGGAACAGAACATAACATGTATTAACAGTCCAGAAGCAAGGAAGAGAAGACGTCATTATACTTCAAGATGCAAGGGGAAGAATATAGCAACATGTCCAGGTACAGTAATATTATGCATCATGAAGTAGAGAAGAAGAGGTACTTTGATGTCAGGCTTAAGATCGCAATAGGAATATTATGTACCGAGACAAACCAGCAAAGGGTTGGTAGCTATGATATTCTTCTCCATAGCTCCAAATATCTTAACCAGCATTTTGTGCAGCCCATTAAAGCGATTTGGTTGCAACAGCTTAGCAATTTGCATGCGCATTGGAAAAGGGCACAGCTTCACAGTTTAAAGCAAGTGGACAGTCATGCCAACAAGTGGGATTTTTGCGTTAATCGCTCAGCAAAGTGGACAGTTGGAATTTTTGTGTTACTCGCTCAGCAAAGTGGACAGTTGGGATTTTTGTGTTAATCGCTCAGCAAAGTGGACAGGAGTTTTGCAATCATCATGTGGCAAAGGGGATTTTGCATTCTAAAGCAAAGCAGAAACAAGTGGACAGTTTTTCTTTATTCTCGTGTTGCCTCCTTAACAGGCCGAATCTGCATGACAGGCCGATTCTGTGTCATAATGCAAGGGAAAATTCATATTGGATGGGCATTTTTAGAGACCTTATATCTTTGGCAGGGTCTTTGACAATGACAGCAGTTACTGGCAAGTGTGAATTCATTGGGGGGAGCCTTTCGATACATTACTTGAAGGAAAGGCTAAGGGGGAGCATTAGCTGACAGCTAGCTAAGGGGGAGCATTACTTCATTGGAAAGTCTTTGACAGATGGGGAGTTTATTTTAAGTCTTTGGCAGATGGAGAGTTTATTTTGATGAGTATTAGTGCAGGACAGGATTGGTTTCTGTAACTTCTAAATAGTCATCTTGAGGGGGAGTGTTGGAATATAACAAGAAGATAACATTACTGTATTAGCTGTTGTGCTAGATGTGCTAGCCGTTATCATTAGGTTGTAAGTCAGCATCCATTAGTGGCAAGAATTTACTAATCGCTGTTACGACATCCAGTTGTAAATGGAAAATACAGTTGTTCACGATTTCTTTACTTCGTTTTACAATAGTGAGATCTGTCACAGCTGTCCCAAGATGCTAGAATCAAAGGGCAAAGCATGGATTCGAAATAATCCAAAAGGGCTAATCTGATAGTGCCGGCCAGTTCGCTTGCAATAGTTAGTTCGCATTGACAGAGTAGTGCATTGATAGGACAGAGTAATAGAAAGGGGTGCTGTTTGGCCATAATCCATTGCATTCTACATGCTTTTATCAGTTCAATAATGACCAGAAAAAGATTTCGAAAGATTAAATAATGAGTAATAACCTTGTGCACAGGGAGTCGCCCAAGCTGGACAAATGCTTCAGTAGCTTAGTTCGCAAACTTTTGCCCTTTCGTCGTAGAGGCAGATCCTCTTTGCCTGCGAAGAGGAAGAAAGAAAGTTTAGCGATATAAAGTTTGGCAAGGCAAGATAAAAAATAGATATGCTTATCTTAAAAATAATAGGAAGTCCGGTTGTCCTGCTGAATAAAGCTTGTAACAGAGATTGCCAATAAACCATCTCCAGTCGTTCTGATAGATTGCTGAGCTCAAAAAAATGCCAAGAATGTGGATTAGCGATCAACTCATATCATGAAATCGATCTTTAATCAAGCATAGAAGAAATGATTCGCTCGCTTACCAGATTCCCAATTCCGGATGCCATGGCTGAATATTTGACATGGCCTCTTTGCTAAAATCCGGATGCCATTGCCTCTGCTAAAATCCTGAATTCGGCGGACTGTCGTGCGGCTAACTTTAAGTTTATCGAGTGTGGGCCGTCAGATTTTGGTCAGAAAAATCCTAGCCACCCGATCATTATTATATAGGAAAATTTTAACGCAGTTTGTACGATTTCCTTAATTATGGCGGGGGTTTTTCGTCGCGAAAAATGCTTTTTAGGCGCCGGGAAAATCGCCTCTAGCTTGGTCGCGCAGTTTGTATTATGGGGTTCGCTTATCTATGGCCGTTGAAGAAGACATGTAAAGCAGTTTAGGAAATATTGATAGAAAAGATGCTTAAGAGGCTATTGTAGATTTGCAAGGCTCCTTTTGTGTCGTGGATCAATTGATTGAACTGCTTTACATGTCCTTTTCAACGCCCAAATTTAGCGGAGGTGATTGGCTATCCTCAACTAGAAAAATTGGTTTCCAGGTATGTCATCTTCTATGAAGTTTCTGTAATGATCGTATAATAGACTCCCTTCCATCGGTATGTAGTTTAGTGTTGCCTTGTAGTTTTGCATATTACTAGGGTAGAAGAATAGCATTTTTTTAAAGCATAGAATGTTTGGATCTTAAGAAAGTTGAACTTGCAAGTTGCATTTTCAGTGACTTTTAGATGTCTCTTGGTTGTATTGACCTAAAAGGGGAAATATATGTCTCGACTTGTAGCTATGGAAAAATGGTTGCACCCCTTTATGAACTGCTATGCAACACTTGGTTGTGCACATTTGTTTCTCTTTTGCAATAGATTTTTTTCTTTAATCGTGACTAAAAAACAATGTGAATTTTATACTCTGAGGGGTAATAAAGATTCATTAACCAAGGAAATTGGATAGCATTTGTCAATACAAGAAAATTATATTGCAAATTCAAGTGAAAGATTGGAGCAAATTGAAGACTGACAATATAAATCATGTTAGCCTGTGTGATAGTCGTCAAAAGATAGTACAATGGTTTGCCATATTATTTTATGTTGTGCCAGTTCTCTAGTGATAAACTCTTTGTCTTAGATGTTCGGTCAGCTATGTTGCTCAACTTATCTTGCTTTTCTTTGAATGTGAGAATGCACATAACCAATAAGCTTTTACAGTTGTAAGATATTCTTAAAATGTAGTTTAATTTGGGAAATTATTATAAATATGTAGCTATAGCTGAAGTTCACATTTGCAAGGTCATAGAGTGATGCACAAATTGAAGTAGGAAATGTTTGAAAAAATAAATAAGTTTGTAATACATGATACTGAAAGCCTTGATAAGTGGAGGGAGAGACCGAAAATGTGTTCTGTATCCAGAATCATTGGAAGAATTGCCTGAGGATATGGCTCATGATTGGTTGCCTAAAGCAATGGAAAATGCATGAGACAATGGAGAGGATGTTCCAAACGTTTAACGTTCTATTTATTGCCAATGTGTACTACATACATAATACATACCTAATGTTAAGTAAAGATGTTGAATGTTAGGTAAAAAGTCAAAATGATTAGGTAAAAGCCAGAATGCAACGTGAAAAAAGTTCAAGAAAACTGCCTTTAATATTCTTGAAAATGAACTAGCCTTTAATATAAGGGAAGAATCTGTTGTAAGTTGTAACTGCCTTTAATATTCTTGAAAATGAACTGCCTTTAATATTCTTGAAAATGAAACCGTGACCGCGTGGCGGTCGGATCTTGATCATCAATGGTGATGATTCGGCTTTAAATCAGTTTGAGATGCCAAAACTTACTAAGGATTCTCTCATATGGTAGGCTCAAGTCTTCTGAGCCTGAAACAAATAGAAAGGAAGCGCAATCTTACTTGGAAAACTTTGTAGCTGCAGGTGAAGTAGAGGGGATATTTAAGGTGCACGGCAAATTATCAGTTGATCCAGATTCTCATGTTCCTTTTGATCTTTGGCCTTCTTGATGAAAACGAGAAGAAAGTACCAAGAACATTGGCTTGCCCGAGAAATGCATTATGGGCGAGGTTGTGATGCATCTTTGAAAGTTTGGAATATACAAAAGGCAATGACTGCGGCTAGTAATGGCAAAATAAACTAGTTGGAAGATGTTGATGCAAAATGCATTGGCATCGGTAACCATATGTCTACATTGTGCATCTCGATGAATCTTTGCAAACAAGATTGTGTATAGTGCACATAAAGATGAGAAAGTGATAATATGGCCAATGGAGGTGGATGTTCTCAAAGGCGAATGCGGAACTGTTTTATCATGGAGCAGTCATCGTGGTCCCAAATTTTTAATGATCAGACTTCTTTAATGGTAAGGTCTTACATGGATCTTCAAGCGAGGAGAGTACAACGAGGGAGGCGGATGTAGGCTGCAACTTTCACCATGCAAGGCGGGCATCATTTTAAGAGGTCATTCGGGATTGACGAGGGTCATATGTGGATTGGGAAATTTTCCAGAGACTTCTAATACATGTGGCGCTGATAAAACAAACAATGGATCACCTAGTTGGGGACATCATAGTAATTGGGGCCGAACTCATAACGAAGGACACTGGGAACAGAACATAACATGTATTAACAGTCCAGAAGCAAGGAAGAGAAGACGTCATTCACTACAAGAGGATGGGGGTATAGTGTCAACCCTTGTGACAAGTCCTATGTGTAGTGACAAATTTGTGTCGACTACTACTATCTTGACACAAAGTGCTTGTGTTGTGTCAACATTGTGTCTACTGCATAGTGTCAAATCTTTTGTCAAAGCAATGGCCTCCTTTTGTCAACTTTCTATCGCATGTTAAGTAGGTTTTTGCAACAACTTTTGAACAATATTTAAGCTAAGTTGTGCCAACTTTTTTTTAAGACTTATAACAAACGATTATCCAAAATTTCATCTAATATCTTTGCGGAACTTTGAGGAGCATTTTGTCAACTTTATATTGCAATTTAAGTGGGTTGTTGCAACAATTTTTTAGCAAATTTATAACTCCATCATTATAACATTTCTATGAGATTTATAACATAATGCCATCCAATTTGTATCTAATATATTAGTAGAATTGAGTTTGGTATTCATATATCATTAAAGATTTGGTATTGCACTAAGGAATGTTACTTGGTAGAAAGAATGATTTGGATCTGATCGGATGAAGGGAATAGATAATGGTGAAGGGTACCTGACAACTTGAACAAGGGAGCAAATTTATAGGAAGATAAAAAACAATACTCAATGCCAAATGATCTATACCATAGTAGTCATAGCAATAAGATTAACAATGTTGATTAATCACATGTGGCAACTTCATTAAGATCGTTCTCAATATCCTCTATCTCATCCTCATCTAGATATAAACAAAGAGCCAAATTCTTAATTGCTTCGGATGGATCATGTGCATGTTCGGTAATCTCTTCGTCTTCCATATAATCCTCATTATGTCCAGCAATGTGAATTGGCGAATTGAATGGAGATCTGAGCACATAATCCCATCGATCCGAGCCATCGGATCGCCATTCTGGGAAGGGACGAGCGCCTATATTAGGCCTTTTCTGTTTTGGCTCGGTTATCGGCGTCTTCTCACAGCAGTTCTTCTTCTCCTCTCGTGGCTTCCCTCCCTTCCCGCCCTGCTGACGGTGGCGCATGAGTCTTTTTCATTTGTATTTTTTGTTGTTCATGCCTCTTTGTTGTTCTCCACCTGTGAGTGTTGCTATTCTTATGTTTCTGTTCCATCGCCCTCCTGTTGTGTTGTTCTCCACCTACAGGTGATGCTGTTTTCCACCTCGAGGGTGATGCATATTTTTACATAATGGTTCTCCACCCGCTGGGTGATGCTTTATGCTGTTTATTTCCACCTCGAGGGTGATGCATATTTTTACATAATGGTTCTCCACCCGCTGGGTGATGCTATCTTTTTCTGTTATGTTCTTTTTTCCTCTGTTTTTATTTTCGGACTTTCTTGGTGCCGCTTGTGCTGTTTGTTTTCTCTGACCATTTACGGGTGTTCTTTTTGGGAGCTTTGTTGGTATTGCTTGCAGGATTCCGTCGTTTTCCACCGTCTGCTGGGGTCCTGTTCTATTTCTGTTCGCCATCACCCCTCTCCTTCGGTTCTCCATGGACACATTCGGGGGGCACTTTAGCCGGGGTCGTGCTCTATTTTGCGTTCGCCATCAACTCGTTTCTCTCCGTTCTCCAGGCAACACATTCAAGGTTGTTGGCGACTATTTCTCATTAGGGTTTTCCTCGAAAACCCGAAAGGGCGGGGTTTTTTATCCCGATGAGAAGTTGTCGCCATTACCCTTTTATTTTGCCTTGGCACATTTTTTTTTAGGGGGTAGTCCGATATTGTTCCTATGGTCGGCTATCCCCTCTCTCTCTCTCCTTAGTTTTTCACACATTGTATACTGCTGCTGTGATGAATGACAAGCCTATCTCGGCCGGTTTTGTGTCTCTCGCGAGTCCCTTCCCAGAATCCCATCGATCCGAGCCATCGGATCGCCATTCTGGGAAGGGACAGCAGTTCTTCTTCTCCTCTCGTGGCTTCCCTCCCTTCCCGCCCTGCTGACGGTGGCGCATGAGTCTTTTTCATTTGTATTTTTTGTTGTTCATGCCTCTTTGTTGTTCTCCACCACGCGGAGTGTTGCTATTCTTATGTTTTACGTTCCATCCAGCCCTCTGTTGTGTTGTTCTCCACCTACAGGTGATGCTGTTTTCCACCTCGAGGGTGATGCATATTTTTACATAATGGTTCTCCACCCGCTGGGTGATGCTTTATGCTGTTTATTTCCACCTCGAGGGTGATGCATATTTTTACATAATGGTTCTCCACCCGCTGGGTGATGCTATCTTTTTCTGTTATGTTCTTTTTTCCTCTGTTTTTATTTTCGGACTTTCTTGGTGCCGCTTGTCTTTGTTTTTGTTTTCTCGACCATTTCACGGGTGTTCTTTTTGGGAGCTTTGTTGGTATTGCTTGCAGGATTCCGTCGTTTTCCACCGTCTGCTGGGGTCCTGTTCTATTTCTGTTCGCCATCACCCCTCTCCTTCGGTTCTCCATGGACACATTCGGGGGGCACTTTAGCCGGGGTCGTGCTCTATTTTGCGTTCGCCATCAACTCGTTTCTCTCCGTTCTCCAGGCAACACATTCAAGGTTGTTGGCGACTATTTCTCATTAGGGTTTTCCTCGAAAACCCGAAAGGGCGGGGTTTTTTATCCCGATGAGAAGTTGTCGCCATTACCCTTTTATTTTGCCTTGGCACATTTTTTTTTAGGGGGTAGTCCGATATTGTTCCTATGGTCGGCTATCCCCTCTCTCTCTCTCCTTAGTTTTTCACACATTGTATACTGCTGCTGTGATGAATGACAAGCCTATCTATATAATTCACTTCTTTATCAGCTTCCTCTCTTTGTGAAAGTTCTATGAATGGAGATTCTAAAGGAACATGTTCATCAGTATCATCCTCAAGCAAACCACCTTCGAGATAATCTTCTCCCATATATGCACTCTCCTCTTCAATATTGATGCCAATTTCTTCTATTTCTCCTTCTTCTGCTTCATGCAATAATGGGTCATCGCCCTTGCCGCCGCCACAATCATCATCATCAGTAGCAGCAACAACAGTATCATCATCATTAGCATCATCATCATCATTAGCATGAATGTCATGGGAGAGCTCTTCCATATTATTTTCAACTACAGATAGATCAATTACATGCCGAGCTCTTGGTTGACAATGTATGACAATCCACCAGTTTATTTCATTAGGATTCTTATGGAAAAATATCTGCTCGACCTGACTTGGAAAAACAAAAGGTTCCTTCATTTCAGCCAATACCTTTGAAGAATCCACTTCTAAAAATCCTGATGGATAAGTCATAACTGTCTTGCCACGACCTCTGTATACAACTTTGAACCATCGGGCCTTCAAGACACTTACACGAAAGCTATGATAATCCAACTCAATAATATCTGTTAAGATTCCCATGTAATTCAAGTTACTCTCAAGAAGGTTGCGATCCCTATTGCTAGATTGACGTTTTTGTTCAAATTCTGAGCTGATCCCTGAATCAAATGTAACTCTACACTTATCAACACCATGGATGCGAAAATGTTGCCCATATGCCCACATTGAGGAATAATATCGTGCCTAGACCAAAATAATAATACTTATGAGTAACATATAGCATAAAGAGAATGGAACTTAGGATTAAAGATTTATAATATTATACCTTCCTGCTACAACCAAGGGCAAGCTCATAATCATCATCTGGAATAACTTGGCCATGATCTCTAGCTTCGTCCATACGAGCCAACAACCATGCAATATCCATAGCATCTGGAATAGAGTAGTCTATTGATCGCCCTGTTGATCTCTGTGCATCCTCCTTAGCAGTTTCATACAAATCCCTCCATGGTGCTAAACTTGCAGAATTATTAAGAACAAACGTTGTGACGTCCCCTACTCATATACGGTGCACTCACCGTATACAAACAGGAGTTCATCCCCCATACCAGCTCCTTGAAGAATTCCAGTGGGAAGAATGAAGGGGTCATTTTACCCTGTCTCCCTCAGGGCCTACCTAGCTGCGGAAGCGTAACATACATGTTAGTAGTACATACATCAACATCATATGACCATCACGAGGGATGGCTCACCACGTATCTGCATAGACAGAGATCAGTACATCACATATGGGAAGTCTACCCAGGCTCAGACACAGGGGTGGATTGACAAGCTTGGGTCTCCAGAGGTCAAACAGACAAAGTGCAATAACAGTGGAGTTGGCTGGCATAGGAACATGGCAATTGGGTAGTCCGCTCCATCCGCCCCTCCTGTGCACACTTTACAGAGTAGGTTGAAAGGTCTTGGGACTGGACTGTAGCCCGCCGGATGCATAGCCAAAGGGGCTACTCCTGGGTTGCATCTCCCGGGCCTGATGGGGCGGTAGGGATTACTCCCATCGAGGAGGCGGCATGCTGACTCAAGGTGACTAGAGGGCCACTGCCCGTACTCGACTGAACTCCATGGAAGGTGTACACCACCCCAAGAGTGTACACCGCCCTCGTCAAATCCGTTAGCGGGGCCGCTATTTTGCAAAGTTCTTCCACGAACTTCCTATAGTACCACGCTAGGCGAAAATCTTCGACCTCGTGGATGTTCTTGGGGCCCGGCCAATGTATCAACTGCCGATCTTGGCGGGATCTGTCGAAATTCCCTCCGCTGAGATCACGTGCCCCAGGTACTCTACCCTCTCCGTTGCGAAGTGGCACTTCGACAACTTAGCGTACAACTGGTGCCTTCTTAGCTTCTCGAGCACTTTCCTGAGGTGTTGTACGTGTTCTTCCAGGGATTTGTTGTACACTAAGATATGGGTGAAAGCATGTTGTAGTGGAACAAAAACGTGCATTTTAGCACCACATTTTTGGGTGCTAAGTGTGGTGGGAACTACCGAATTTGTAGTGGGAGAGGCAGTTATTTTTTCAAATATACACATGATTACTTATTCAAAATTTTTGTCTTTTTGAATTACCACGATGCCTGTTTTCATTTTCCCTCAAAAACTCTGATCCCGCTCCCTTAATCCGGCAAGACTATTTCTGATTTCTGGCAAGAAGATCGATCACGAAATGGCTCTGATCATACCGGACTAGGCACCACAAAGCATATATTTACAGCATTTATTTTACACCACGTGCCTCACCACACTAGGCAGCACATATCATATATCACAACATTAATAGGCACCACACACCACATACCACAAGCAATCACTAACCACAGCAACCACATATCACAAGCAATCACTAACCACATACCACATACCACATTAACAATAAAAAATGTAATGAAGATGAAGAAATGAAATAACCTGTGATTCTTCTAGATAGTGAGTGGCATGATCCTCTCTTACATTTCGTTCCAATCTTCTGAACTTAACATCCTTTGCATTTGGAGAGACCCTACTGTTTTCGGTCCAAAATTGCTGCACAAGTTCTATGACAGAATTGGAAATTGCATCTGCTCTTCTAACTCTTTTGTACAAAACCCATTTCCCCCCTTTGCAATCTATCTCTTCCCTCTTCAATTTTGCTTTGGTAAGATTCTTAGGATGAACACCCGGTGGTTTACCAAAACCCCGAAACCGGGCGGGGATTAGCACTTTCGGTAATGCTTCCTCTTACGGCCATAGCAAGGCAACTACTCTTGGCTGCTAAACTGTCATTGCTGTTAGACTTCTTCACAAGTTGAATGGAAGCCCTGAGGTTGCTGACCACAATGCTCTTGACTTGTAAATCTTTCAGCTCTTCACCAAGTGCGCTCTCCATTGTGTCATCTTCCAGGAAATCTCGTAAAACCTCTTTCTTATCACTGTCAGCCAAGCCTTTAGTGGTGCTATGAAATGAAGATAATAATTTCAACACCATCCGACGCCTAGTAGAGGCCGTTCTAGTGGATCCTCCCTCTGCTGATGCAATTTTTGCTAATTCTTCTTTAGCTTCCCTTTTTCTTTTCCTTTGGCATCTTTTATGATCCCGTTCTTGTTCTGGAGTTCTCTTTCTCACATCTGTGCTTCGGTTTGAGATTTTAGGCAGATTTGCTTCCAAATTAAATGATTCAAAGTATGAACCGGATTGATCCACAACCGGATTAAGCGTCATAGCCGTGTGCTTCAGGAAAGGCGCGGGTGGGTCGTGGGTTTAGGAATCGGTTAGGTGGAAATTGGAATGGGACGGGTGGCGTAGGAAATTGGAATGGGACGGGTGGCGTAGGAATCGGGTTGTTGCAGTTCAAGAAATGATTGAATCCGGCGGCGATTATGCACTAAACCAAACAAACATTTAAAATCGCACCACAAATTTGATATCTCCCACCACATTTTTAGAGGGTGCGGGGGACACCGGGTGTTCCACTACAACATGCTTTCACCCATATCCTCAAAGACTACTATAACAAAAGTATCCAAAAACTCCTTGAAGATGTCGTTCATAAGTCTCATGAACGTTGCTGGGTCTGGCTTAGCATTGAAGTAGCAAAATAGGGCGTCAATGAAATTTTACCAGACCTGACTTTAGATGTATCTGCTCCTATTGGTAGACAATGACATTTGAAGCATTCCACTCTAACCACAAGCTACCAAGCATTATTCGCAGTCTGGCTCCAGATGCCAACCAAGATCTCCTGCATAACAAACAAAGCCAACCCTGCTTATAAGTGGGCCCCGGGGGTTTTTGGGGGGAGGGGGGGAGGGGGCAAAGTCAAAGGAAAACAACATAGCATAGATATCGATCTACATGTAAAGAAACCAAGAGGAGGAAGAGTCATCTATCATAGACGAACTTTGTCTTATGTTACTAGAGCTTACGGTAGCTAGTTCACTAGCTTGGAAGTCACTTCAATATAGAATAAGCTTATTAGTTATTGATTAATATGTTTGTCTCTGGAATTACTCTGGCATCATAAAAACCGAAAGGTTTTTTCCCTTATAAAATACATTCTATTTTTGAGGGCTTATTGTGTAAAACATATTTTGATCTATGCTTTGGCATGGTGAGTACGCTTTTTTTCGTTAGTTTAATATTTCTACTATTATATTCCTATTTTGTTATTTAGCATGGATGTATCTCAATTAATTAGACAAGGCAAGGTGACAATCTTGGTTCATAGATTCATTTTTTCCTTTTGAAAGTTTCAAGCATTGTTGAGTCTGACGGCAGCATTCATTACTATTGAGTATAATACTACTATAGACTCCACGTGGTTTAAGGCAAATGTGTGCCCAGCGATGTCGGGCATCAGTCATCATGGGTGCTTGTGAACTCACAGGTTGTGGAAGTGCATAAATATATGATTCTAATAGAAATGTGCTGCTTTCTAATAAACTGTCTTTGAGTCTTGTAAGTTTCCTCTGCTGAGTTTTGCAAAGGGACATACATAAACTTTGCAGATATAAGAAGACTTATTTAACATACTGACATGTGGCATGGAATATACCAGTGTGCAGAGCTTCGAGTGTACAACTGCAAAATAGTTGCAATAGTGATATCCTTACAAATTAGATTCCTGAATAAGTGTAAGTAAGATTCCACAACATCGTATTATGAGCACTTAGTGACATGTTTGTTGCAAATAAAATATATAAGATATCACGCAAGGTATTGCTATGTTGGCATGATCCAAAACAAAGGGCTCCTTGATTTGTCGTGATAATAAGCTGCAGTTAGTCTATATTCGTGAAAAATGGGCACCCCTTGAGACCCAGACAAATAAGCAAGTTTGGAGGATCAAGCATCGTGAGTTCTTGGTTAAACTGTTGGAGATTACCCACGGCTATGGCGAGGGCTGATTCATGTATTATTGTAGTGTATGGACACCGGTGTGCCTAAATCTTGTTTTAACCCATGGTGTTAGGTGAAGGGGGTCCCTATTAAATGGGGCCAATTTGACCCCATCTTTGACTCCATACCGGTTGGCGGATCTTCCCAAACCCGATACTGTCGGCCATACTGGGTGCCGCCATCACCACGGACCCCAAAACAATATCATAACCGGGTCGGATTTTTGTCGGTGGTGCATTCTTGTGCTTGCCACGTCGTTTTGCCCAATTTCGGGAATGCTAATTTGTGGGATCCTTTGTGGATAACCGTCGCCGGTGTGAAGCAAACTTCGAAGATTTTCGAGAAAATGATAAATTGAGATGAGCTGCAGCCTCCCGGTTATGATATTGTAAAGGGTAACACAATTGATCCACGATTCCGGTTGGCGGCTCTCCGGCCTCCGCCAAACCGAATAAGGAATCCCAAACCCTTATACAATAACACACCCATTAACTATAACCCATCGACATGCATGCATGTCCAACTAAATCTGAAAACCATAGCCTAGACCATCGACCATTGAATTTTAATTTCTAAGAAAGAATGTTTTTGAACCCGGATCGATTCTTGGCGGTCTGCGATTGTTGTGTTGAATGGGCGGAAGGTAGCATCGGGAGGGAGATTCACATCCAGCGATTCTTTGTGTTCATAGGCGGGGAGATTCGGATGATTCCAGTCATTGTTTCCCGTTGATCGATCTTCAAAGAACGAGAGCAGATTTATTTTAGAGCGGATTGAGCGAATCATGCCCGGCGAGTTATGGTTCTTGTTCTTAGCCCTCGAAGAGCGACCATGGAGCGAGGAACTAGGTAAGACTTGCTTCTAATTTTCTTGTTTTACGTTTTACGTTTTCTTGAGCTTTTTTACTTAGAGTCTTGGTTTTAGTTACGTGGGCTTCTCTGGGATGGCAAAGCACACTATCTCTTAGCTCCTGCATCTTTTTATGGACCCGAATGGCTCTGCAAATCTTGATACTTCAAGGAATGGTCTCTTGCCCTCTCGCTCTTTCCATGAATCTCCTCTTTAGAATTGATGCCTATGGCACAAAGTTTGTGAGCAAGGGCGCAATTTATTCCCGTAAATTGGAAAATCGGACTGCCTCTAACGAATTTCTTGGTCGCTTCTTTTTACGTGACTAATTTTTGCTCCTCACTTTTGTGGCCAATTTTTTGCACGTGGATGAATTTTTTCTCCTCTCTGCTTTGTGGCAATTTTTGCTTCTAATCTTTTGCTTTTACGTGGCGATTTTTTTGAGGATCCAAGTGGTCCTCATGATGAATTTTTTTCGCCTACCAAAGATGTGACCTTGCTTCCGGTTTGGAACTAGAATGGTCTTTTCTTTCGATTGGCAAATTCTCGAGACCATCTTTAGTCTGCTCGCCTTTTGCCCACTAACTAAATCATTTTCAATTGCAATCACCCGACCCAATTTTAGCCCTTCTCGGATGGACCACTTATAGCTCGGCATTAATCTTTTTACCGGCTTGTTAATGCAAGTGTGCATGGGAAAGTTGATTTTTTTCCCAACTTAATGCGTTTCTAGATGTAATTCCGGATAATGTTACCGGCTTTGTTAATGCAAGTGTGCATGGGAAAGTTGATTTTTTTTTCCAACTTAATGCGTTTCTAGATGTAATTCTGGATAATGAAAATAGTATGCAAGATGTTTTGAGAGACTTGTCCGCGAAATAGGCGTATGCTCATGTTCCTTTTGCATTTTGAGTTTTCCCATTTGTGTCTATCTGTGTGTTGCTTATCTGCAGCTTTTCAATTTCCCTCTTTTATTTCTAGAGCATATACTTATTTTGTGATCCCCTTCTATTTCACTCATTAAAGTAGCCATTTGATTTGCATTAAAGTATATCTGCTTTAATATGTATTTATATGTTCTGTTGATTTTTGATTCATTGATTCTATGTTCATTATTAGGATGCTATTGAGCAGCTTAAGGGAGGTGTTGACATTGTTGAAGAACTTAGCCGTCTCATATTATAGAGCCTTAAAAAGGTGATATAAGTTTTAGCTTAAATTTTGGTTCTTTTAGCTTAAATTTTGGTTCTATTCTATTCTATTCTATTCTATTTAAGCTTGTTAGAGTTTATATATATTAATTGTGTTCGAAAAAAGACTCTTTATTAAGTTCATCTTATTAATTGTGTTTCATTCACAGGAAATAACAAAATAACATGGATGATGTCTTGGAGGATCCTGTCACCTATATTATTAAAGTTATCCTAAGCACGTTTACTGGATCAGTAGAGGAGCATTTATGAGCATCAGATGTCATGGACCACTATTAGAAGAGCGTATACGATGAATGAAGTATTCTATTTTTACAAATGATTAAAGATTGATGCTGAACTTTTAGGTTTCTCTATTTCAGGTTTGATGGGAAAACCTCTTTTATATCTATAGGTTGTTGTTGCGGGCCTGTTTGCAGGGCGCTTGCAGGCCTGTTTTCTTGGTTGCATGTAGAAGATAGTGCAGGGGGCTTGCATGCCAGTTTTAGCATAGTTTAGTGGTGCTTTTGTAGAGTTTTGGGGCTGTTCCAGTTCATTGGGTAGAGTTAGTGCTGCTGGGAGGTGTTGTTCTGCAGCAGCCCTGTTTATCTTAAGTATTGATGCTAACAAGATATTAAAATTAGGTGTGCTTTTGCAAAGGGGAGCTGCTTAGAGATGACACAGGTAAAGAATTTGAGCAGAAAGCCTCAGATGCTATGAAGACATTGCAGGGATGTGGACAAATATTTCAAACAAATTAAGCCTCGCCACATACAAAAGACATTGAAGTACATTTATGATCAGTTTGGGGATGGACTTAGTGAGATGGATATTATAAGATTTTTGAAGAAAAGATGGAGACATTGGAGGTGAGATTATATTGAGATTTATTTGTCTAGTTGTGATTTTATATGAATTTCTTTTTATGTAGGGATATTCTTCGAAGAAACGTTCGTGCTGGTAATGGTACAAGACTAATGCATGTGGACGAGGAGTCTTGGAAGAGGTTTGTAGAATCATGTGGAAAAAATTATGAACGTCAAAAGTATGCGGCATCCAAACGGGGAAAAGACAACAACGACCGTTAGGGATAATGTCATTGAAAACTAAATTTGTAAGTAGTTGTTATTTCTCTCTAATGATTTTGTCTTGAATTTTTCCTTTTTTGGGATTGTGTTTCAATCTACTCTATTGTGAACTAATGTAGTTTCGAGATTGGGGCTCGATGCCTACCGATGACATGCTGAAAGAAATACTAGAAAAAGGTGGATACGAGGCATTCAAGAAAAGAATGGTTTCTAAGGGGTTTTACGCCAGGGAAAGGTGAGTTTGCTCAATGCTTGTTCTATACTTTTTTATGTAATTTATATTTTTATTTTTCTACCTTAGCACAAGGCTATGGATTATATCAAGGGAACAAGCCCGGGTGTAGTATTTAAGACAAAATCAAAGAAAGGAAAAGAACCATTGAATGTAAGTATATTTGTACATTTTGTCATTTCAACGTCATTATTCATACATTGTTCTTACACTTGTACTTTTTTTTACATTCAGGCTATATGTTATGTGGATGATTCTGATGAGGTAAGAGAGGAAGCTCTATTATTGATATATAGTTATGAAATTTCTAACAATATGCTTTACAAATATAATCAACATGATAACAACAAAGAAGACAATGAAGGTCATGAAGGCAATGCAAATGAAGAGGATCATGGAGATGAACCAACAAATAGAGAGCATTGAATTGGCGATATTGATTATTTTTCTTGAAATTAATATTTAATACACTTGCCCCAACTCATTTTTTATGGGCATTTGCTATGTTGGAAATTCATTGTTGATCAATGAAACTTTATTACTTTGGCTTTTTTGTTATCGAATTTCAGAAATCAGAATGTTTGTTATTCAAGCAAAAAAAAAAAAATACTTAGATGTTTATCCTTTTGACACAAGATACAATGCATAAATTGTCTTAAATTAGCTATTACCTAGACACAAAACTCATAGAAATTGTTATCAATTGTCTATTTATCTATCATAATGTCGTCACAACAATGAAAATAGTGTTTCTTTAGACACCAAACTAGTCACAAAATTTCTTATTAGTTGTCTTATTGTGGATGGAAATATAGCTACTATATTGTCACTACATTGCCGCGATGTTGATGCTATGTAGTTGGTACAAGCTTTATTTATTTATCACAATGTGGTCACAACACTAGCTATTTGTTAGCTACAAAATGGGACACAAATTTTCTTATTGATTGTCTTATTGTGGATGAATTATAGCTACTACTTTGTCACTAGCTTGCGATAATGTTGATGTAATAGTGTTCATATGGACTTCTATTTATTTATCACAATGTTGTTAATTTTCTAGACTGCCATATAGTTTCAAATTGATTTTGTGTCAATATTATGTCATAAATTGAAGCCACAAGCTTGACACAACATTTGACGCTATTGTGGCATGTTTGTGACAAATGATCACGACAAGTATAGTGGCAAGGCTGTGACAATAATTGGGTTTTGACAAGTTCTGTTTGTGTCAAAAAAGTTGACATTACACTAGCCACTATAAGTACATTTCTCTTGTAGTGATTATACTTCAAGATGCAAGGGGAAGAATATAGCAACATGTCCAGGTACAGTAATATTATGCATCATGAAGTAGAGAAGAAGAGGTACTTTGATGTCAGGCTTAAGATCGCAATAGGAATATTATGTACCGAGACAAACCAGCAAAGGGTTGGTAGCTATGATATTCTTCTCCATAGCTCCAAATATCTTAACCAGCATTTTGTGCAGCCCATTAAAGCGATTTGGTTGCAACAGCTTAGCAATTTGCATGCGCATTGGAAAAGGGCACAGCTTCACAGTTTAAAGCAAGTGGACAGTCATGCCAACAAGTGGGATTTTTTTTCGTTAATCGCTCGGCAAAAGGGACAGGTTGGAATTTTTGTGTTACTCGCTCGGCAAAGTGGGCCGGTTGGGATTTTTGTGTTAATCGCTTCAAAAAAGTGGGCAGGAGTTTTGCAATCATCATGTGGCAAAGGGATTTTGCATTCTAAAGCAAAGCGTAAAACAAGTGGACAGTTTTTCTTTATTCTCGTGTTGCCTCCTTAACAGGCGAATCTGCATGACAGGCCGATTCTGTGTCATAATGCAAGGGAAAATTCATATTGGATGGGCATTTTTAGAGACCTTATATCTTTGGCGGGGTCTTTGACAATGACAAAGAGCATCTTGGCAAGTGTGAATTCATTGGGGAGCCTTTCGATACATTACTTGAAGGAAAGGCTAAGGGGGAGCATTAGGCGGACACTAGCTAAGGGGAGCATTACTTCATTGGAAAGTCTTTGACAGATGGGGAGTTTATTTTAAGTCTTTGGCAGATGGAGAGTTTATTTTGATGAGTATTAGTGCAGGGGCGAGAGGATTGGTTTTACGTAACTTCTAAATAGTCATCTTGAGGGGAGTGTTGGAATATAACAAGAAGATAACATTATCAGTATTAGCTGTTGTGCTAGATGTGCTAGCCGTTATCATTAGGTTGTAAGTCAGCATCCATTAGTGGCAAGAATTTACTAATCATTTTAGGAACTTTACGACATCCAGTTGTAAATGGAAAATACAGATTGTTCACGCGATTTCTTTACTTCGTTTTACAATAGTGAGATCTGTCACAGCCGTCCCAAGATGCTAGAATCAAAGGGCAAAGCATGGATTCGAAATAATCCAAAAGGGCTAATCTGATAGTGCCGCCCAGTTAAACTTTGCAATAGTTAGTTCGCATTGACAGAGTAGTGCATTGATAGGACAGAGTAATAGAAAGGGGTGCTTTGTTTGGCCATAATCCATTGCATTCTACATGCTTTTATCCCGGTTCAATAATGACCGAAAAAAAGATTTCGAAAAGATTAAATAATGAGTAATAACCTTGTGCACAGGGAGTCGCCCAAAATTGGACAAATGCTTCAAGAAGCTTAGTTCGCAAACTTTTGCCCTTTCGTCGTAGAGGCGGATCCTCTTTGCTGCGAAGAGGAAGAAAGAAAGTTTAGCGATATAAAGTTTGGCAAGGCAAGATAAAAAATAGATATGCTTATCTTAAAAATAATAGGAAGTCCGGTTGTCCTGCTGAATAAAGCTTGTAACAGAGATTGCCAATAAACCATCTCCAGTCGTTCTGATAGATTGCTGAGCTCAAAAAAATGCCAAGAATGTGGATTAGCGATCAACTCATATCATGAAATCGATCTTTAATCAAGCATAGAAGAAATGATTCGCTCGCTTACCAGATTCCCAATTCCGGATGCCATGGCTGAATATTTGACATGGCCTCTTTGCTAAAATCCTCTGCCAATTTCCGGATGCCATTGCCTCTGCTAAAATCCTGAATTCGTCGTAAGTTTATCGAGTGTGGGCCGTCAGATTTTGGTCAGAAAAATCCTAGCCACCCGATCATTATTATATAGGAAAATTTTAACGCAGTTTGTACGATTTCCTTAATTATGGCGGGGGATGTTTACCGAAGGATCTAATGCGGTTTTCCGTCGCGAAAAATGCTTTTTTAGGCGCCGGGAAAATCGCCTCTAGCTTGGTCGCGCAGTTTGTATTATGGGGTTCGCTTATCTATGGCCGTTGAAGAAGACATGTAAAGCAGTTTAGGAAATATTGATAGAAAAGATGCTTAAGAGGCTATTGCAGATTTGCAAGGCTCCTTTTGTGTCGTGGATCAATTGATTGAACTGCTTTACATGTCCTTTTCAACGCCCAAATTTAGCGGAGGTGATTGGCTATCCTCAACTAGAAAAATTGGTTTCGGGTATGTCATCTTCTATGAAGTTTCGTAATGATCGTATAATAGAGTCCCTTTCATCGGTATGTAGTTTAGTGTTGCCTTGTAGTTTTGCATATTACTAGGGTAGAAGAATAGCATTTTTTTAAAGCATGGAATGTTTGGATCTTAAGAAAGTTGAACTTGCAAGTTGCATTTTCAGTGACTTTTAGATGTCTCGTGGTTGTATTGACCTAAAAGGGGAAATATATGTCTCGACTTGTAGCTATGGAAAAATGGTTGCACCCCTTTATGAACTGCTATGCAACACTTGGTTGTGCACATTTGTTTCTCTTTTGCAATAGATTTTTTCTTCTTTAATCGTGACTAAAAAAACAATGTGAATTTTATACTCTGAGGGGTAATAAAGATTCATTAACCAAGGAAATTGGATAGCATTTGTCAATACAAGAAAATTATATTGCAAATTCAAGTGAAAGATTGGAGCAAATTGAAGACTGACAATATAAATCATGTTAGCCTGTGTGATAGTCGTAAAAAGATAGTACAATGGTTTGCCATATTATTTTATGTTGTGCCAGTTCTCTAGTGATAAACTCTTTGTCTTAGATGTTCGGTCAGCTATGTTGCTCAACTTATCTTGCTTTTCTTTGAATGTGAGAATGCACATAACCAATAAGCTTTTACAGTTGTAAGATATTCTTAAAATGTAGTTTAATTTGGGAAATTATTATAAATATGTAGCTATAGCTGAAGTTCACATTTGCAAGGTCATAAGTAGGAAATGTTTGAAAAAATAAATAAGTTTGTAATTGATAAGTGGAGGGAGAGGCCGAAAATGTGTTCTGTATCCAGAATCATTGGAAGAATTGCCTGAGGATATGGCTCATGATTGGTTGCCTAAAGCAATGGAAAATGCATGAGACAATGGAGAGGATGTTCCAAACGTTTAACATTCTATTTATTGCCAATGTGTACTACATACATAATACATACATAATGTTAAGTAAAGATGCTGAATGTTAGGTAAAAAGTCAAAATGATTGGGTAAAAGCCAGAATGCAACGTGAAAAAAGTTCAAGAAAACTGCCTTTAATATTCTTGAAAATGAACTAGCCTTTAATATTCTTGAAAATGAAACTGTGACACGTGGCGAGGCATGATTAGAAGAAAGGGAAGAATCTGTTGTAAGTTGTAACTGCCTTTAATATTCTTGAAAATGAACTGCCTTTAATATTCTTGAAAATGAAACTGTGACACGTGGCGAGGCATGATTAGAAGAAAGGGAAGAATCTGTTGTAAGTTGTTTTTACATTTCTGTTCTTCAGATGGTATAGTCCAGTAATGTGATACTTGTGTTAAATTTGAGGGATTTGTATTCTTTTTGGTATGGTTACTCCTCCAACGAAGTTTTAGAAGTTGCTAAGAGCACTGGTATAACAATTGACTCGGATAACTATGTCTTGGTATTATGTGATATTAGACCCACATATTCAATCGAAGAAAACACCAACAATCCCCTTTCTACAACAGAGATTCAAGCTTCTAAAACAAATAATTCGAATAAGCATTATGAACTAGGTGCCGACTGTGATTTTGCCATCTTGGGCACTTTGAACTCAAATATTTAACACCTCTTCAAAAATAAAGACATGCTAAAAAATCGAAACTTCAATTCTTTATAAGATGAACTCTGCTCCAACTCTAAATAAGATGCATCTGAATTCTGGCAAAGAACATACTTAGCCATAGCCATAGCTGAAGAGAATGCTTTCAGATCCAGATGCAGCCAAGCAGATATCTTGAAGCGCAGACACCGACACATTAGGGCCAGAGTTTGTCGTACTCCCCCAATTCGATAGCCCCAAGCATTCCGAGCATAGCTGCACATGCAGAAGGGCTTGAAAATAAACACAACATTACCTCAAATCCAAGCTGTCGCCAATGCCTGCCTCACCGAAAGATTTTTGGGTTGCCCATAGGGGGCAAACCCTTGTTTATGTGGGTTTATGGCATATCCTAGGTATATGCTAGAATATACCTAGGATATGCTGATGACTGCTCCAAACCTACTATTCGCTGTAAACTCTCGGTCACCTGCGTTCTGGATCCAGGATGCTCCAACCGAGTAACTGGCAGGGTAGACCGAAGATTTTCCTTTCAGAATTTATGTCCGCTCGATTTAGCTTATGATCTTGTTCAGGGTATCTCAAATGGTCACAGTTTTATTGCTATGGATTGGTGTATGATGGCATGTGCTGAAGCAGAGGTTGCTGAGTCGTTGAAGCAACAGGTTGAAGCAGAGGTTGCTGAGCCATCGAAGCAACAGGTTGAAGCAGAGGTTGCTGAGCCATTGAAGCAGAGGTTGCTGACCTACGGTAAGCTATTCTTGTCCAAAGATATAGAGAGTCATACAAAGAAAATCATACGGGGCACTTGAAGCATCAAGCAATAAGAAATAAGAAATAAGTTCTCTAAAACTACAAAAGTCAAATGGAAACAAAGCATACCTCGTCACCAAACAAAATCATAATCTGTTATCTCCTATAGGTCCAAAATTCCATCCCATACTTCAGGATGGAAAACAACAGTTGAGTAGAATGCACTGGTACGTATTTTGGAAGTGCTTTAGAAAGAATACCTGAAGGTTTTCCACTGCATAAGATATTGCTAAATACTGCTCTTATGGACATGCATGCTATAATGTAATAGGGATGGTTGGTCTTAAGAAATGTCACAGATCGGACTTCTACCAACTGCAAGTAAATGTACAACATAACTCATAATACAACCAAGAGCCTTACAGTGATAGCGCCATTCTCAAAGACTGCAAATCTGGAGATTACGCATTCTGAAAGCCAGTTTTTGTCTTTGCTTGTTTCTTTTCCTGTTCAGAGATAAAAAGAGCTGGCCGGCTTTTGGAAAAGGGCTTGTGCAAATCTGTGGCTCACCACAAAGTTGCCAATGTCTTTGTCCTCACGTGAAAGATAAGCCCCATGTGATGTGCTTGTGCAAATCTGTGGCTCACCACAAAGTTGCCAATGTCTTTGTCCTCACGTGAAAGATAAGCCCCATGTGATGTAAGTGTCCTGCAAAAGTCAGATGGAGCTCAAGTTATAGTCATACGGAACTCCAATCATAGTCTTGATTGAGAAAGTAAATAGATTAAAACCTCCAAACATAGCTTATCAACAATAGGACAAAGCAAATATCCTCTAGCAAAGAAGAATCTCTAACCATCATGCCCACAAAAAATTTGACATCTCGCTAGCAATTTGACATATGACAAATTGTGATACGCTTTTTATATTTACTTTTTACCTGTTATAGACTCATACTGGAAATGAAATGTCCTTGAGGTATCATATGGGATTGTTTGACTGAGCCATCCATATGTCTTTTGTTTTCAATTAGATGCTGGCCAAACTTCATAATACGCTATCTCAAATTTCAGTGACACGGACTGTCTGCAATTGTTAAATAAGTCTGCGATTATTAAATAAGTATCTACAATTATCAAATGACACAGACTATCTGCGAGTATCCAAAGACTTACCACACGCTGTGCCAGTTTCAAATGCAGGAGATCAACCATGGTAAAACTCGCTTGTTGGGAGCTCTTGCATAAGTGGAGCCTCTATAAACAGGATCCATGTGGTCATCTTGCCCATGAGATTGCATCTGGCTCAAGTATTTCATTGAAATTTTTTAAGTGCACGCTCTAAGTATCCACAATTATCATACATTTTAATGAGAGCAGTTCTTAAAACGTCTAAAGATGTTGCAAGATCAACTTGAATAATGCAAGCATGCATAAGTTTACCATTTGGTAAAGCTTCTGGGTTGCAGCAAAAAAATTAAAATTGTAAGAAAGACTATTTTATCAAGCATCGTTCCTCTTGTTTGCCAAAACTGATCCAGGGCACCCTTATCAATTTCAGCCCGAATGACTTTGCTTATTGCCACCGTAGAACTAACTAGATCCTTATAAAACCTGGGACTTTCTGTCATGTCCTGGCAGCAGACAACGGAGAATGGATGCTGATAATACGAATAAAAGGAATGTGGAAGAACTTTTGCGTACCTTCTTCTTGCTAATTTCGGGTTAAAACCAGAAATCGATCTGAAAGCATTGTATGAGGCTTCTGCTATGATGTTTTTAGGCACCTTTTTAAACAAAAACACTACTAACTTCTTATTAGATAGAACAAAGCTGAGCTCTGCATGGGTCTAATCTCATAACGAGATTTAAAGGCAGAAAAGGAAGCAACTCTCCATGGCTAAAGTTATGGGCATGCTCATGCAAATGTGACACTTTAGATAGGTTATAGTTGAAAATGTTAAATGAAGCTAAACATATTACAAAGGTGACATTTTCCAAGTATGATAACATGATATGTTCAAATAGGAAGACGTTCAAGGGTATGTGCATGTATCGATTGTACATTGGCTTAACGTTCTTTCAAGAAAATGCATCAACGCACACACAGTCATGATACTTTTGAATGTCAAAACCATCGATGTTACCTGGAAGCTTGAGGGCATGATTTAAATCTCTGACGTTTTATAATTCAAATAATAAGAGGATTTGTTTCATATAGATGGAAGTGGAATGAGTGATTAAGCCCATTACAAGTTGAGATGGTTAAAATGTCAATTCTTGTAGAAAAGGACCAATGATTGAAAAGGTTGCTTAGGGTATTTGAGCTTTAAGTATGCAATTACTTAAATATCATTGTAAAAATTGCAAATATCATCAACAACACTTCATGTTCTATTTGCACCATATAGGGAGCCATAAGTTTGTGCCTTCACTTTGTTGGAATTTACTTCACAGCTTGAGGTTGCGAGCTGATTGGCTTGGCAAGCCAATTGATGCAAGTAAATCGGGCAGCACTAAAAATTTGTGCAAGTAACCACACTCTCATCGTCCTCCGCTGCACCAAAGACATGCTTCTTCTCTCCTTCAAATCCCTCTCTGTGGTAGCAGATTGCATAACGTTGAATTGGCGTGAGACCCAACTGGATTAGAAATCGTTTCATGGTCTTTGAACTAGAGGGAACTTTCAGACCATTGATCAGGCCATCCAGTTACCCTTTCGAGAAAGCAAGGCGGCCAGGCTACATTCTTTGTTACCAGTGAATAAGATCCTAAGAATGGCGTTCTTTAAGCTGTCCGAGACCGAGTGCATCTCAAAGACATTCTCCAGCTCCAAAATAGCCAGGAGAATTTTATCTTCTAGTGCTGCATCTGCAATGTCTTCTACTTTGTAAACCCTGGGGGCATCATCATTTTCCTCCCTGTATTCCTCTCTATCTAACTCATCTTCAGGTGCAACAAAAATCTCAGGATCAGAAAAATCATGTAACTGTTCTTCCATAGAGATCAAAGGCTCGGGACCACCACTAATTTCCTCTAATTGCCAGCAACATGAATCTCAGAAGTATCACTATTACCTGAATTACCATGTTGTGTTTCTTGGTCCACCACGGTGCGAGTGAGGTGTGCAAATTCTTCTAACTGCATTGCATCGCAATCTTCATTCCTGTCTTTATCCATGTCATGGTCCTGGTTGAAACCAAGAATTACATTTTCTGTCCGCAAATGTCTTACATAATCTGCATGTTTAAATGACAAACCATTGGGATTCACAATTACACACCTCTCGCATTTGCAAATGCAGTTCCTCACCACAGCCCTCGATTTGTGGATGCTTGCCAACAAAGCCCACTTGTTCCTTGCGTCGTGATCCCACCATGTTGAGTTAGGAATCATTATACCAGCTGGATTCTTGAGTCTACATTTCTAACAGAGGCATAGCTTCATGCAGCTCCTAGACGTGACTTGGGGCCTCTCCGATCCGCCTGATCTGTATCCGTTCGTCATTGTCATTGGAGTAAAAGTTCTAGACAAACTAAAGGCTCCTATCGTATTGGAGACTATTATAAAACATCCCAATTTTTAAACCATATGTTTATACCGTATGGTTTCAAGTAGTATTAGTATGGGTGAAGCATATGTTGGTGACGGGGGCTCCTAAGTTATGGTCGAAAAGGAGTATGTTGTGTTTGTGTTAGGGTTTAAATTTTTTTGGCGCAGGATCTTCGGGGAGCTGTGTCGTCGCGTGCGCCTGGGCACATGGGTTTCTTAGAGTTCAGGATTGGATTGCTTCAGCCATTTGTACAGGTTGAATTTGGTTTTGCGTGTTGGTTTGGTTTTTTCTTTGCACATCGTGTTTCTTTTCTCTTCCTCAGCAGCAAAGAGTAGATAGGTGCATCTGGAATTGGTTTTACAGGGCTGGTGATTTTATCTCTAGTTGGATTGGGCATTGTTTATGCTCAGAGTTTGGTTTCCTGGCCGTTTTGCTCTTCCGTTGCATCATAAAGTGGTCAGGCTTGTTGCTTGTGGAAATTTTAGCTAAAGCAAACCATGCATTTGACAAGGTTAGGAGAGGCTAACAGATTTTCTGTTTCTTGTATAGATAGCCACGACGTTGTAAGCCTCAACCTAAGTTGATCCATCAATGGTTAATTTAGTTACTATTGTTCTATTCTAGTGAATGTGATTTGGTTTTGCTAACTGTTGTATGTCAGACACGTTTGGAAGATGTGAACTGCAATGGCCTCTTCACACGTGGAGCACTATTTTGTTGGCGCAGATATAAGGCATTGCCTTCTTCCCATGTTTCATATTTTATTTTCTCTACATAGATGGAACACTATTTCCTTGCTGCAAATATAATGCATTGCCTTCTTCACATGCTTCATATTTTATTTGCCTTTGTCCGTTTGAGACTATCTTGCTGGATCTGTTAGCTGGCTTCGGTCCCTTTGTACGGTATGATGGCCTCACTTGACCAGCATGGAAACCTTGCCAGGGTTCACCTCCCTAGGCTCTACCTCATCTTTTAGTATGTTGAATCTAGTTTCCGAGGACGTTAAAACCCAATTCAATTCAATTCAATTCTTTCAGTTTGCTATTCATAGTGGTCATGTATCACAAATTTATGGAAAAATCCAAATGTGGTCGTTTGACCCCATCTTATTTTGTAGGGAATGGCCCAGAATGCCTCATATGGGATATCCCCCAATGATCCCCAAAAAATCTTACACACCCCAAACAATAATACACCCCAAACTTCTTGCTTATTATGTGGTCGGCAACATTCCATAGCAACTTCGAGTCTTCTGGTTTATCACAAGTACCAAAGGCAATCTCTCAAGGCCTAATATCCTTCAAAACAATATCTCAAGGTCTTTCTGGATCAATAATCACAAACTAGATTTGATTCTGGCAATTGGTCATTGGGCTCCTTCTCTATTGAATTTGCGGCTTTCAGTATAACACGTGGCTTCTCCAACTTCTTGTCTCCCTTCTAATCAATACCACAAGACAACTGGTCGACTACGTGGTCATTGTCTGCTTGTCTGTTGTATGGTCGGCTACTAACAGATGGTCAGTGTTGTAACAAATGGACTTCTTCCCTTTCCCTTCTCCTTTCCCTCCCCCTCTCCATACACATGATCGTTGCCTCCCCTACTAGTGTCCTTCCTTAATAATAGTCAATGGGCCTTTGTTCATCGTTGCATTGTCTCCCCCTTTTTCATAATATATTGCTCCCTTCAAACATATAAAAAGCGCTTCCGATAAATTAGAAATATCTTTTGTAGTCACGACCTCGTCTCCTTTTGATATGTCTCGACCCTATCTAATATCACTATTCCTTTTTATAATACAATGGTCTTCCCTTATATAGGTTAATAGAAGTGCCTGTTACAATAACACATTGATATTATTTTTAATAACATTTATCCCTTGCTCTCATATTCTGGGCGACATGCAGGATTAATAGTTTACGTAGCTTTGCAACTATCTAATTATATATCATGATCCCATCTTATGTTACAATTCATGTCCCTTATTATAGGTTAACAGATGAGATGAGATGAGATGAGATGAGATGAGATGAGATGAGATGAGATGAGATGAGATGAGATGAGATGAGATGAGATGAGATGAGATGAGAGTTTTAATGTCCACAGGAACCCAATCGAGTTATGGAACTAGAACAGAAAAAAAAAGGGCATGAGCCCCAACAGAACAGAGGCCCAAATAAAATAGGACATGGGAACATGGGACTAAGCCTTGTTAAAACAAAAGAACAGAATAGGAAAGAAACAACAAAGAAACAATGAGATGGGGAAGACAGATATTGCTCAGCTTCTAAGGCTGCGGCAAAACGGCGTGAAGCTACCGCCAGTTTGATGATACGTGATCCCCCAGATATGGTGCAAAAAGAGGTAAATAATTCAGTTGAAAGTTCTTTGCCATCGTTGGTGATTGCTCCAGGGGTTCTTGAAGAAAGGGATTTTCCTCCCTTGCAAGGCGCTGCGAGTAAGGGAGTGGAAGTTAATGGGAATTTGCATCAAACAGGTACAGAATCTAGTCCTAATGTAGGTGCTCAGCCCCAGGCAAATGATAGTGCTTGGAAGTCATCTGATTCTGTTACAAAAATTTCATATCAAAGATTTAGTGATTGGCTTTGTAAAGATATATCTAGTGCATCTAGAAAGGCAAGGGTAGCAGCTACTTTATAGGTATTGTCTGAAGGGAATAAGGATGAGTTGTCCGCAATCTTGGACACATTGAAAGCTCGACAGACTCAGCTTCAACAACGATTGCCTCCAGATGATATATTTTACCAGTCTGGCTGTCAGGATGTAGTTGAAGCTTCTGGTATTCCTGTGGTTGAGGTGGACCATCAAGCTCATATTAAGTGTGCTGAGAACCTATCCTCATGTGCAATCCTTGGTTATTTTACTGGTGGCTATTTGGATTTTTCACGGTTCCGTATTTAGCTATCTCGGCTTTTGAGACGCCTTTAGTTGTTGGCGAAAAACTTTGTTCTTATTATGTTTGAAAGTAGTGATGCAGTGGACTCTTTGGTATCAAGAGGGATTGATCCACTTGGTGGGGAGTATATGATGTATCAGTATTACTCTCCTGGTTTTACACCAGATATGGTTCGCGCATTAAAGATGCCTTGTTGGTTCTCGATACCTAATCTTCCTCCTGATCTAATGGCTCATCAATTTCTAGTTGCAATTGCAACTGGTCTTGGGGTTCATATCTCACATTCCATCATGAATGGTCCGAGGATTTGTGTCTCAATGCCAGTGGACTCGGCTTTACCAGATTGTGTAGTGGTGAAAAGTGGGCCTTGGTATAAGAAGTTGGGTCTTAAGCTTCTGAATGGTCCAGAATTAGCCCGTCTGTTTCCTGACAAAGAGGCTTTTGCTAGCTTTCGTCGAGGCACTCGTGCATCTCAGGCATCTGTTCAACCTTCTTCTCAGGCTCACGCTCCCATTGTTACTTCTTCATCTTTTCATGATCAACCTTTACCAGTTGTGTCGCACTCCTCATTCATGGAAGATGCTCTAATTCCAGTTCCGGCGATTGTCGCCTTTAGCGCCATCATCCAGTACTGTAGTTCATTCTTCTCTCCATGTTGATGCTTCTTCCTCTCATGTTTCTGAGGTTGTTATGGCTGATGGTCCTAATCTTCTGTGCGCAAAAGAGTCATGGCAGCAGGTCAATTGGAAGAAGGCGGCAAGGAAGAAGTCTGTTATGTCATCTCACGAGGCTATCCCGCCTCGTTCTATTCAGTGGCATGATAATTTGATGTCTGTTGATGCTCATCTCGATGTGTTGATGCTCATCTCGATGTGGTAGACCATGTTGATTGTGATGAGGCCATTAAACGCCTCAAGGTGGCACAAGGAGTGTGAGTATATACTGTGTATGGTGGTTTTGCTTAGCGGACTATTTCGTCCTCTAGGTTTTGAGTCCCATGTCACAGGTCCCTTGTATGTATCTTGATTTTTCTTGATAATAGATTGTCGTCCTTCAAAGAAAAAAAAACAAAGAAACAATGAATATCGTCCAACCAAGGTTTATGAGGCTAGTGGTCACAAATGATAGTTGTGCCTCCCCTGTTTGCCCACCTTTTTTTGTAGCCTAGCCTCGCGTACTTTGCACAACTTCCGTCGTCGCCTGGTCAGTTTGTATCGGGGACAGATTCTCCTGGATTGAAAAACTAGTATTCTTCAGGTGGCTGTCGTCTGAAGGACATACAGTCTGTCCTGAGCGGTCTTGAACTATACCACAATAGGACGAGGTCGATCCGGTCTTTAGGCCTTAACTCTTCGGGTTGTGATGATACTAGGTTGCTGAATGTGCATAATATCTGTGAGAAAGTGTGCAGCTTGTTTAGTATCCGAGAAAGGTCCTCCCTCAAGTATCCCTACTACATGCAAATTCAGGCCTCTGTCTTCATCCGGATAATGTAAGGGGGATGGACCCTGCTTTGCATGGCTGTGAGAATCCATATGGAAGCCTGGTTGCATCTGTACATCAGTCATTACATCGTCTGTGTCTGAGGCTAGGCCTTTCTAAGCCATGGCGTTCGTGCTTCTCTCTGGCTCCAGGTTCATCTATGTGAGGGCATCTGCACATTGCGGTCACCTCAAGAAGTAGGACACCATAGATGTACATGTCTATTTTGCTGGTATTGGAAGAGAACCCATTTGGCATCATATATCATATATGCCTCCTATAAGTTGTGTGAGTATGATGACGAACTACTAGTCTAAAAAGTCAAAAGTTTGAGACTTTGGATTCAAGCATTTATATCTACATGAAAATGTTTTGGGGCATGGCATCAAGTTGAGCGAAATGGAACAACTTATGGTTGGCGTGACCAATGTCCATATTCGTCCATGCTCGAACATTGTTAGGCTATAATGACCCAAACATAAAAATGAATAAAGTTCTGTTGGTTCAAAAGAGAAGCAATTGTAACAAAGTGACAACTACAATTACTGAATTGCATCTAAATTTTGTGCATTGTTTGCCCGTGTAGCTCCTAATATGTTGCGTAGTGAATAGTCCCTTGGCAATTCTAGTACAATTTGAAATGCTTGTATAGCCTTGTCATATTGTCGGGATACATATTTATAGAGTAGACCCAACACTCTGTGGATATCTGCATCATATGGCGATATTCTAGCACCATCTTGAAACAACTTTGTAACTTAGAAACTAGACATAATCAATCTTGTGGGCAGTATAACTCAAAGAAGGTTTTGGAGTTTTTGGGGAGAGGGCAATTAGACGTACCTCTCAATGGTTCAAATGGCCAATCTCTTTTGTTGGCACAAGCGTGGTAATTTAGGATGATAATGCAACCAGTCAGCCATGCAAATAATTTAAAGCTTCTACTTGCTCAAAATCTACCAAGAATTCATCAGTGTCTAAGGTATGGAGGATTGTTACATGTCCTAAAGGAGCCGTTAAATCCTAAATCACTATAAATGTATGTTGCCTTTAAATGAGCTCTCTAATATCACTCTTCTAAAAGGTATAACGCATCACAATAGACATATATTTAAGGCAAGCCAAAATGACAACGACAATTTCTTCTCATCCAGCATTCTAGAAGTGCTCCCTTGCTCCAGCTTCACAAATGTCATATGCCCTTTAGGATAACATATCTATTATACGAGATTGCTTAACATTTTTCTTCAATAGTTATTCCTTGAACAACTTTCTCACATTTCAGCACCATAGAGATTGATGCCTCACAAGAACTTGAAGTCCGCGTGCTTTTGTCAATCATGGCCAAACGAAGGAATTATCTGAAGTCCTAACATCCTTCAAACCAATATCTCAAATCGTAATAATATCCTTCAAACAATATCTCAAGGCATTGTGACAAAATTATAAGTGATGGAATATGAAGTAATGCGATGGCAATCTTGGATTAGTTGTGTAAGGAACACATAGTGAAAACTTGTTGCACAATTAGTTGTTTTAAGGGTGAAGGTGACGTGGCAAGGTAAGTGATGAGGCGTCAAATGTATGATAAGGTGACATGGAAAAAATTTGGTGACCTAGAAATGTAGTAACATTGGAAAGATATCGTCATTTTGGTGCAAACTTGGAAATGTGCTTTGAAAGACATATAATGGTGAAACGCTAAGGTCCCCATATAGAAGTCCAAAGCTTTGATATGCCAAGAAAAGCACAGCCTTAAGAGATGTTTTCTGATTAATCTGCATGTTAACCATCATATAAAATATTATTCTCCTCTACCCCATGAAGCTTAATATAATATGCTTGAAATAAAACTTAAAAATTAGGATGCTTTCCCACATAAATCAATATCTAGGGAAGGCAGCACTCTAATATCCAGGGAGGGCAGCACTCTAATACAAGAAACATGAAGCCAGAAAGTGATATGTGATACTGTGTTAGATGTAGGACAAGCAGTAACCAAATCAGTCACTAGTCAGCAGCAGCAAATTTCAAATGTGATTAGGAACTTCGAATTAAATATTTAGGTCACAAAGACCATCAATCAGAATAAGGGAAAGTCCCTCAGGGCTTGATTCCGGAGGGGAAACCTCTTGACCCCCCTCAGGAATCAAGCCGGGAGGGACTTGCCCTACAGGAAAAGGCGGTAGGAGCCAATCCAGCCATTAGGGTTTTTTTGAGATTAAAAAAGGGCCTTCAAAACATGCCAATTAAGGCAAATGAAGATAAATGAACTACCAATCAGAAATCAGAGCCTGACGGGTCCAGTCAGCAAAACTGTTATAACTAACTCACTTGATCACATTTTCTAGCATAACTATTGATAGAAAAGTCCAAATGAGCTCTCGTTTAGTGCAATAGATAGATCTCGTTGAGATCTTTCCAACCTTAGGTGCTTTGCACATATTTTAACCATTTATGATTGTCAAAACTCCAAACAATATGGATTTTACCATTTTTTAGTATCCTACGGGGCTAAAAGATATGCAAACCACCCAAGGTTGGAAAGATCTCAATGAGATCTATCTATTGCACCAAACAAGAGCTTATTTGGACTTTTCTATCAACACTTATGCTAGAAAATGTGATCCAGTGAGTTAGTTATAACTGTTTTGTTGACTGGATTACCAGTTCTGTTTTCTGATTGGTAGTTCATATAGCTTAGTCAGCAATTCTTAGAAGGCCCTTTTATGATCTCAAAAATCCCCTAATGGTGCCCGCGTGGTGATAAAAATCGAAACAGCCGGTAAAAGCAGTGAATCTGAGTAAGAAAAAAGCGAGCGCGGGGTAAAAATGGCCGAGCGGAGAGTAAAATCCTTGCGATTTTTGAAAAAAAAGCGAGGGACCGCGATGTCGCCCAATTGAATGGAGGACAAATTTGGATTGGCTCGGTCGTCTTTTCCGTTAAGCGTAAGGGCGGTTGTCCCACATTGACCATTTTATCCAATAGATGTGTGACCGCGTGTCCTCTTTCCAAACCACGAAAGTCGTCCAAAATTTTTACTCGATTTACGTTTTTTGCCTGGCGTTCGTAAACTTTTACTCTCCTTTACGTTTTTTACTTGACATTAGTTGTTTTTTCGATCTTGGGTTACACATGGCGGCGACGTCGAGTGGTCCAGCAGGTACCTTTACGTTAATGCAAAGGCCTACTGCCCTGTTTTCTGCCCGGTCGCGTCGGCCCGCTTTCCTGGGCAAAAATAGGCCAGGAGGCCTTTCCCTTATCCGGAAATCACAACAATCAGTTAACTGGAAAGCTCCATCAATCAGTTAACTGGAAATCACAACAGCTGAGTGGTACAATCTTTATAGCTGAGTGGCGAACATCTAGAGTGGTACCATCAGATAGAAAATTCCATATCCGACGCATTGCTTTAAAGTAACAGAAAGACTAGAAAAAGGACCTGGAAGAAAAAACAGCGTACCCTAGGCTGCAGCAAAACAGATGGGGAAATTGTTGAAATGATGGCTAAGATTCTGCTTCTAATCGTTGCACCTGAAGCAATTAATGTAACAGAAAGAGTGGGCATTAATTGCTTGTATTATTCGTTGTACATACCATAAATATGAAGGAGAACCCACGGGATGGGCACCTTATTCTTTGCATTTGCTTGTGTTCCTTTCTGATCAAGATTGTTTCATGGTATCAGAGCTCTGAAACAAGAGACAGAGTTGTGTGAATCAGTGACCCGGAGATGGCGAAACTCAAATGGATCTCAAGAACATGGAAAAATTGGATCGTTCAAATGCCCGCGGTGTGGTTTTGGAAGATGCAAGCGATTCTTGAAGAAAGAGATGTATGGGAAGTCGTCGATTGGGGATGAACCAAAGCCCCAAGTTCTTGAAGTAGTAAATGGGAATGAGGGAGAGGCTGCTCCAGTGCGGCGGGTGATTGCTCTTCTATCTGCATGGAAAAAGAAAGATAATAGAGCAAAAACATCAATGATGTTTGGATTGAAAGACGGGCAGATCTCGTTAGTAAGGCTCAAAGAAACGGCTAAAGAAGGGTGGGAATGTCTTAAGAAGACCTTCAAGACATGTAACACCTCCCAGAAACTATTCTTATGGCAGAATTTCTTCAGTACAAAAATAAAAGATGGGGAGGACCCCGCTGATCATATCAGCAATATGGAGAGTCTGGCTGACCAATTGGGAGCATTGAAGCATACAATCAATGATGAAGATCTGGCTATGGCAATTCTGGCCAGTCTTCCCAGCTCTTATGATTCAATTAAACAAGCCATGGGCTGCCAAAGTGGCATCTTGAGAAGTGAAGCTGTGATAAGTGCAGTATTACAGGCTTCAAATTTGTTGAAGAAAGAAGAAGATGAGTCTGCCTTTATAGCAAAAGCCAGGCCTGCAAGGAAAGATTTTGAATGTTGGACTTGTGGAAAGAAGGGTCACATCTCCGGGGAATTGTCACTCAAAGAAAGGCTGGAGGCGATAAAAGCTAGCAAGGAAAAGGAGGGAAAGAAACAAGGAAAATCCAAAACGTCTCTTCCAGAAAAAAAATGGAGTAATAGGCACACTTCTGGTGCACATATGGCTGAGGAAAGTGAGAATAAATCAGATGATGGGGAAGAAAGTGAATCTGAAGCTAATATGGCCATTCTTGATGAAGATCCTAAGGCCAACATGGCTATCATGCATAGAAACAAGTCCAAGCAAGATGTCTTCCACGTGTACAAGAGCTTTCTTGGCACAAGATGGGAAGATCACACATCTGAAAGTGAAGATGCATCTGAGGATGAAGATGAGGCTAACAGAAACAAGCCTCAAGGGCTAGTGGCTGAAGCATCTGCACTAGCAGCAAATGGAGATACAGAAAAAGTGTGGATCCTAAACTCTGCTGCAACTCATGTGATGACAAATAACAAGGAATGGCTCAAAGAGTACAAGGAGGAAGAGCATGGAAGGACTGTAAGTGGTATAGCCTCTGGGTTGAAGATTGTTGGTACTGGAACTATAACACTTCAGTTTGCTGATCGGTCCAGGGATATAGCACATGTACTTTATGTACCGGGCTTCAAAAGAAATCTCATATCTTTAGCCGATTGGTGGATGTTGGAGTCACTGCATGTGTTCTCAAAGATGAAATGCTCTTGATGAATAACCATAAGCAAATTGTTGGGAAGGGAGTGAGAGTAGGATTCTTGTATCAATTGCTGGAATTGAAGCAGAAGGGCTCATGCAAGAGATCGTGCGCATTCACGGCAACTTCTCTTGGACCCAGAAGGGGATATGCAACTATGGCATCGAAGGCTTGGTCACATCAACCAAGGGAGGATGAAAGAAGCTGCAGGGGAAAGATGGTAGCAGGTATGAATATCTCTGATTAGAAGTCTTGAATTATGTGAAGGATGCATCTTGAGTAAACATCATAAAAAAGGGGTAAGGAGGCGGGTACTAGGGCCACAAAGTTACTCCAATTGGTACATCTGATTTGGCGGGATCATGCCCGTCAAATCTTTTAAATGCAGATATTTTTGATAATTGTGGATGATTTTTCAAGGAAAAACATTTGTATTTCTTGTTAAAAGGAAAAGTGGCGTGTTAGCCACATTCAAGATATGGATGAAACAAGTTGAAAGGAGACTGGAAATACCATTGGAGCAATTCGCAGTGACAATGGGACAGAGTTTGTATATCGGGAATTTACAAATTGTTTGCAGCAAGATGGAATAAAAAGGCAGCTCTCAAACCCATATGAGCACTTCCAGAATGGCGTGGCAGAGAGAAAAATCAGAACTTTGAAGGAGTGTGCTTTGAGCATGCTGAAGTGGGCTAAGGTGTCAGACCGTTTTTGGGGTGAGGCTATTATAACTGCATGTTACATTCAGAACAGAACGCCAACAGTGGCAGTGAAAGGAAAAACACCAGAAGAGGCTTGGAGTGGCATCAAACCAGATGTTGGACACTTGAGAGTATTTGGGAGCACTGCATTTGCGTTCGTTCCTAAAGAGATTCGGAAGAACAAACTGGCAGACAAGTCACGTAGATGCATATTTTTGGGTTATTGCCTAGAAGGTAAAGGATATCGATTGATGGATGTTGAGACCAAGAAGGTAATTCGCAGTAGCAATGTCAGATTTGATGAGTATGGCTTAGACTCTCAGAGGGTGTCACATGATTCTGAGGATAATGACTTGTACCAAGAGCACACAAATCTGTGGTTGGAAATACAAGAAGAGTCTGTTGACAGTCAGGATGGAGAACAAACAATTGAGGTACCCATTCAAGGACCAAGCCATGAGGATGATCAGTCGGTCCCTATCCACCTTTCGGCCTCTCTATCTACCTTTTGTTCAATAGCCACTACATACAGAAGTAAGGAGAAGCGCTCGGGGACATCATCCAACTCAACGTTGGTTAGAATGGCGGGCACCTCGGTGCTCAGCAGCTCTGGCAAATGTTCTCCAACAAGAATTGATCTTTGAGAAAATTCATGGGAACTGGTGGCATCAGGACATGGAGGAAAAATGTGTGTCGAATGTTTTAAAGCGAAATTTCTTGAACCTTTAGCGATTACATGAAGCTTTGTGCTAGATTGAACAATGGAGGAAAGCAATGCAAGAGGAAATTGATGCAATGTATCTAACTAATGCATGGGATTTGGTACCTCTACCCAAAGGAAGAAGAAGCGAAAGGCTGCGGTGGGTATTCAAAATTAAGAAGGGCGTTGATGGATCTATTGCAAGATTTCGAGCTAGATTGGTAGCACAAGGTTTTTCTAACAGGCTGGAATTGATTTTGAAGAAACGTTTTCTCCCGTGGCTAAGATGACCTCAATCGGGGACTGTTTTGGCTCTAGCGACTCAAGAAGACATGGAAGTGCATCAAATGGGCGTAAAAGCGACCTTTTTGAGCGGTTATCACGGAGGAGGAAATATTTATGAGGCAGCGGAGGGTTTTGATCAAATCAAAGGTAAGGTTTGCAGGTGAATCGAGCTCTGTATGGGCTAAAACAAAGCCCCGTGGGTATATCGAAATTGATGGTTTTCTTCAAAGATTGGGATTTCAAAGATGCATAACGAATGGAATGTGTATTATAAGAGGAGCGTGATCAACTAACCATTGTGATTGTTTATGTGGATGATCTTATAATTGTTAGCACTAGCATGGCAGGGGTGCAGTCCATTAAAAGTGCTCTCCAAGTTGAGTTTAGAATGACTGATTTGGGAGAAATCAAAACATGCTTGGGCCTTCAAGTGCACGAGGGACCCGAACAAGAGGACCATTCTAATTCATCAAGAACAAGCTATTCTTAGGCTGGGCAGCAGATTTGGAATGAAAGGGTGTATACCTAAGGATACTCCTGCTGCAATAAACATAAAATTGAGCAAGGAGATGGAACCCCAATCTAATGAGGAGAAGATTCAGATGAATAGCATTCCATATAGAAATGCTGTAGGTTGCCTTATGCATATCATGGTAAGTACTAGGCCTGATATTGCACAGGCTGTAGGAGCAGCAAGCAGGTTCATGCAAAACCCAGGATTGCAGCACTGGAAAGCAGTAAAAAGGATCATTCGATATTTACAAGGCACATCCAATATGGGCCTCAGGTACGGACCAGACTCAAATGATCCAATGGTGAGATTAGTGTCATTTGTTGATGCTGATTGGGCTGGAGATCAAGATACCAGGAGGTCAACAACGGGGTTTTCCATCATGTTACATGGAGCAGCAATCACTTGGACAAGTTCCAAGCAGACATCAGTAGCATTATCCTCCTGCGAGGCTGAATATATGGCCACATCTGCAGCTGTGAGAGAAACCATTTGGCTACGACAGTTTCTGGGAGAAATTGGGTATGTTCAAAAGGAGCCTACTATTGTTTTCAATGATAACAAAAGTAGCATAGCCTTGACTGAGAACCCAATTCATCATAGAAGATCCAAGCACATTTCAATTCAACACCATTTTACCAGGGACAAAGTCTTTGGATCGATCTATCTGAGATGGAATACCTTCCAAGCGAAGAGATGCCCGTGATCTTCTAACCAAGCCAGCGTGCAAAGACAAATTCATGTGGCATAGAAGCTCACTTGGTATAAGCTCAACATTATAAGCGAGCGGGGTGTGTTGAAATGATGGCTAAGATTACGCTTCTAATCGTTGCACTGAAGCAATTAATGTAAATGAAAGAGTGGGCATTAATTGCTTGTATTATTCGCTGTACATACCATAAATATGAAGGAGAACCCACGGGATGGGCACCTTATTCTTTGCATTTGCTTGTGTTCCTTTCTGATCAAGATTGTTTCAGAAATCGAACGCCCTGATTCCGTGTCCATTAATCCGACACTGCTATTTTCACATCCAAGCTCATGGAAATCCGTTACCTCCTGCAATTATGGAAGCTCTTTAATCCGCCAAAATACCCGGGAAGCCGGCCGCCTGAGAGGATCTCTCAAGACCGTCTAATCCTTGCGGAATCTGCCCTGTGAGATTATTATAGCTCAGATCCTAAAACTTAAGAGTTTTTAATCTGCCCAATTCATCAGAAATGCTGCCCTGGAAAACATTGAAGCTCAAATCCAATTATTGAAGCTCTGGAAGCCCGTATAAAACTGTCGGAATAGATCTGGCGAACATATTTCCACTCAGATCAAGAATGCGAAGGCTTCTTAAGTTTCCAATAGATGTGGCTATGGTGCCATATAATCCATTATATGGCTCAAAACGAGCTGCCGGAGGCTTCTTAGATTACCCAATTCGACAGAAATTTCTCCCAGCTCTAAGGGTGCTTTCCCATGCCGACCTGAAATTAGATTACCAAGGTGCAAAACCTGTGCATTGAGAAATGCTTTGGTCCAAAACCTGGCGTTAAAAATTATTTTGAATTCGAAGTCAGAAACCTGAATCCTTCAGGTTGAGGATGGGAAAGCACCCTAAGCAATATCGATCGATTCTCCTTGAACACTCCTCAATACGCAGACCCAGAAGACCCAGAAGATTTACCAGCTTTCGAGGCTTCCTTTCAACGGTCGAAGATTTCTTCGACCACTAACGCTGCGATGCATCGTCTATTTCGAGATGTGATTGTCTTTGTTTTGAATCGTGGGGATATTCTGCCTTTGGAGAGATATTCCGTTAATAACATTCCATTTTACAACAGACGAAAATGTTTGAGCTATTCTAGATTTGGTACCTTTGTTTATATTTCTATTGCTACTCAATGGGATGTTTTGCCATTGACGAGGGGAATATTCTCTCTCGTCCTAGATCAAGCGCCCACAATATTTTTTGGCTTCACCCCAACAAAACTTTCAATGGTGCACATTGAACCTACAACGCCCAATGGATCGAAATACATGCCATATTATTCTCAATGCCATATTATTCTCAAGACGAACTGGAGCCCTGCCCTAGCATGAGCACAACATGAAGCCGGCATCAATATGCAGCATGAAGCTCTGCTGCAGGATCAGGAAGGGACGAAGCTCTAGCAAAAGCGAATAGTCTGGAGCCAGATGCTTACTTCGCCTTCGGCCGGCTATGGCAATATGTATGTCGTTTTGGAATTTAAAAAGCACCAGACCTTCTGCCGATGCAATGCGGCGACTAGGGCCCCAGTCGACCTGGATTACAGGACCCAACCCCCGAAAAATAGGGCTGGAGGATTTGATCCTCCGGGCCACAACAACGATTTCGTTACAACAAGAGACTCTCAATCTGCGATCACCATCATGTGTTGGGCTCCTCATCTTTCTAAAATTAGCCAGACCTGTTTCTTTTCTTATGCCATCACAATAAAAAAAACCATCCATAACCATCTAAAATAGAAGCAAAACCTCCAAAACAAGCAAGCTGCTCAAATTGCCTTAAATATATAGTTTTTTTTTTTTTTTTTGTTGAAGGCAAGATTTTTTATTAATAATAATAAATGGTACATAAACCTTATTAAGGACCCCTGAAGGGCCAGATGGGAAGAATTATCACCATAACAGCTATAATGACACTAATACAATTATAGAGAAATTCAGTACTCCATTTGAAACCCAGCTCAACTTCTTCCCTCTCAGAGCAAGTACTACGGGGACCTCTAACAAATTACCTCCAGACGAAATTGGGCGCCCGCCCACTTTCCTTCCTGAGGAAATTGGGCACCCGCCCAATTTCCTTCTGAATAGAACTCCCCTTAAACCGGCCTGCCCGACTTTGCCCTTCGATGGCTTGAAGCTAGTTGCATGAAGGCTTCCGCTTTGAGGAAAATAGGGCGCCCCACTTTCCTTCTTCTTGCAGGCAAAAGGAAAACGAAAAAACGTGATCGTAACCGAAGATAAGAACTGAAACATAACAACTGATTCATGGACAACACAGTTACATCATCATATCATATAAAGTTATTAAATACATGAGTCATAGATTGTAATTATTGGTGATTCTATTAATCTCAAAAGCCTCACCCCGGAACCCACACAATATGGATAGTAACATGATACTACGCCGGGAGTCTTTCTTTTCGACCAAGCTATACCATACAGCCGTGGATCGAGAGATCCCTTTCAACTCGCAGCATAAAGATCGCCATAGGTCATAAGGCAAGTAAGGGTGTCAACATGGGGCTGTGAAGATGGTGAGACATGGCAGCGGAATGTGTTTGTCTTGTCGAATGCAGCTATATTTATAGCCAAGGAATTATTGATGACTCTCAGAAAGATTATTGGTTGTATATACGGTGTACATCCAATAATCTTTGCGCATAATACCTTCAATAATGATTGTGGGTATAAATATATCTCAAACCAATTTTGACCATCAAATTTGGCCTTCGTCTAGCCATGTGGTCTCATTCTGGTCCTGAACGTGATTCCATCAACTGCAAGATGAATCACGAAAACTTCAAGCAAAGTGTGCCGCGAGCGAGAGATACCCATGGAAGACTGGATGACCACAGTCGCTCTAAATCCTCGCCATTATCCTGATCCCTTCGACGTTATCATCCATCTGATATGGAATAGAGAGCATCAAATGTACATGATAGAGAAGATCGCTGGGGTGCCCGGTGAAAATGACTCAGAAGAGTCCCCCTAAATGAACGCTTTGTCATCTTGTTGTAATCGGATCAGAATCATCTATGAGATAAAGTATTAGTACAACTTGTCTTCTATATGTGCAACTTGTCCAACATGTCCCGCGGAAATTGGGCGCCCACTTTGCCCCCTGAATGCTCATATCGAATGATGCGCCGAAATTGGGCGTCAAATTTCTCAAGGGTCGCATGTGTACCTTATACGGTTACTGCTATGCTAGAATGTACGCCAATAATTGACATCAATAATTTCTCACGACTATAAAAAGCAGCTCCACCGCATTCATCTCTCATGGCTTCCTTTGCCGGATCGTCCGAGAACATCCGATCCTTCAAGTGCTACTTGAGTTACAACGATATTTGCCGCTGCTATATGACCGGTGTTAGTCTTGATCCATGGCTCCAGTCAAAAGCGGATGGACCTGCGAGTAATTGCGTGAAGCTCACTCGTGTTGTGGTCCACCAGTATTGGCTTCCCCGATCGCCAGATCTTTGAGTGAATGGCATCGCCTTTGGCAGGCGTTGACGACGAAAGTGACTCTTTGTACACTCTGATATGTTAATGTACCCGACAAGGATATAATAATGTTGTAAGGATGTAATAAGCATAGTCAATATTATATAATGTAACGCACTGACGAGTAATTCCCCGAGGGTCCGCTCTTTGATCTCCACCGCTTCTCGCAGCTCCACTTCACTTCATGTTTGATGGCGCTTATTCGCCAAGAATTGGGCTACACCAATTTACCATGAGGATAGCTAAGTCAAATAAATTTAATAAAAGGCTATAGTTTCTAAGGGTTAACCAAATTTCGGGCACCGCCTTAATTTGTTAGCAAATTGGGCTGCCAATTTGGTTAGCAAAGTAAACTAGAGAAATTTAAGACAAGGAAATGAGTGCAACGCTATCATTTCAAAAAAAGAAGTATGAACAATTGTTATTAACATATTTCACGTATTTTCAAATCATAAGTCGCCATTCGCCTGAGGCACATCTTCCTAATGATCCCTACCGGGTTCTCCATCAATGAGGTTGTTGTGTCCCTCTTTGATCAATTCCATTCTTTGCATAAAATCTTCGGCCCCAGCCTCATTCTCATCATCCGCACCTTGATTGTCTTCTCGTGTTCGCCACCTCTTCCTCTACATCTTGATCGCCATCGTGTTGGGGACCACATCCTCTCCATCCCGATTGTCCCCTTCCTATGTTTTCCATGACAACGACAGAAGTCAGGCTCCCTAGCAACCTCTTCCTCGAACTTTGAGGTCGCCTCAATCATGTCCCCGAGTATTCACCAAATCCCGCCCCGCCCAAGTCGCGTTGATGTTGTTTTTTCTTCTCCTAAATAGTTCCAAATCCCGAGAGCCTAGGGGTCACGCCTTTTGAGCTCTACTTGAATCAGCTCTTGTCCCTGTCTCGGAATTGATTGCACTTCGCTTATGGTTGTGTAGACGAGAACGGACAAGGTGTCTCGTAAGGCGTGAAGTCGAGGTCGAGGAGCATTTTTGGAAGTAGAGGCCTTCTTCTTTCCCTCTTTTATCTTCCTCAGAGTGCCCGAAGCTCTTGATTTTTTCTCGCCTAACATGACATCGAAGTTGCTCAATATCCGCAAGCTTAATTTCCAGCTTTTCTCGCCTCTCAAAAGACAATGTTTTATAGCCCTCGCGACACCGCCGCTTCGGCTAAAAGCACCACCTTTAAAGAAGTCGAGAACAAAGGTAACCTTCCAAAGATCAACTTCAGACTAGATAGGTGCACGCCCTACTTTCCAACCGATTTTGCACCAAGATTCTCCCCACTGCCGCACCCTTGTCGCATTCAAGGTCGATACATACCAATAAGTCAGACGGAAAACAAATGTTAGAAACATTGATAGTCAATAAGCAAATTGGGCGGGCTTCAATTTAAAATGCATACCGCCGCACACTCGCGGATCGTGCAAATTCTTTTCGATGTCCCGCTTTTTCTCGTGAAATGCTTGGGAAACTTAGCATATTGCTTTGATGGTCGGAATTGGCGAAGCAAATATTTATTTCCTCAGATCGATGGCGAGCCGCCAAGGCTCGGCAACATACATTAGCGGTGACAAGACATTGCAACTCTCGAACTCTAGAGGTAGTCGCAGCTCGCCGGGGTCCCGGTAGGAACTAACCCAAACACCTACCGCCACCGCCTATTGTCTTCATGGCGGATAGGCACTCATTGAGGCGGTCCAGGTAATAAATATAGCTACCCAAAGAAAGCCGCTGGTCCGTCATCGTGCTTAGCTGGTCAAGGAATTTTTCATAATCTTCCTTTGGCCATTTCTTCAGATATCCAAGTCGCATCCAATGAAGCGGGCCGGCGGTTTACCACGCCCACGCACAAACCTCGCGACTAACGTGGAAACACTTGAAAGGTTTGCCACCCTCCTCAACCGCCCTAGAAGATATTCGCCTACTTTGTCAGAGGGACTCCTAAAGCTTTCCTTCTCCATCTTTTTTGCGCCCTTCGCCCATCCACCGATGCTACTTAAGAACATAAGCATCGATTCTCCGCGGATATGGGGTGAGCTTGCCTCAAGGCAGCCATGTCTTGAAAAGGAAGTTTCTTCACTTCCTTCATGTATCCGACAAGGGCCCGCCCCCATTGTTCCAATCTTCTTCAGCTCTCCTCCTGCCTCGACTTTCATAGTGCGCCTCCCAAGATAATCCTTGCTTCCCTTCAGAATGTGGTGCCATCCTTGATCTCCTTCAGCAGCCTTTTGCAGATCTAGAGGATGCATGGACTTTAATGGGCGACAGAATTATTGGTGAAAAGTCTAAGCCTATCCTTCACCTCAATTTTTCTCCCCTTCTCGCCCTTCAACCGGGTTCAGAGAATAACCGGGCAACTTCGGCACATATTCCACGGCTCGTCGTCAAGATATACAAAGTAGTCGTAGTCACGCATAGTTGACTTCTTAATCGCTTGCGCCGCCACAGCCTTTCCAATCCCTCGCATGACACCAAGGCACCGGATAAGACGATACACATCATCTTAATTTGCTTGCACTAGCGACGCAAATTGGGCGCCTAATTTCGTGATCATCCGACACTCAAAATTGGGCTCCGGAATTGGGCGAAGCGCCCTATTTGCAACCGTTCGGAAATTGGGCCTAATTTGAAAAAGAGTGCCAACAGGCCGAAATTGGGCGGCCCAATTTCAACTAGTGGATAGCACGAACCGCCGTAAATGGTGGTAGTGCACTTACGTAATAAGCTCCACCGACGGAGTGCCCGCTGTTTGCCCTTCTTAGGCTTCCCATAGAATGCCCACCGGTTACTTAAGCCGCTGAATTTCTTCAAGAATACTTCTTCGTATAGTCTTCTTTGTTATGTCATTATTCTCCGGGCCGACACTTAACGCATTCGATTGTCGTGGAGATTTCCCCGCCAGACTCCTGCGATTTCCTTTTGGCATAGAAAAAGAATATCGGGCTTCGCCAAGTGCTTCCTTTCGTGAGGCTATGCCAAAGCTTGTGTGACAAGCGCTTGAGCAACCGTGGGGTCGTATGGTTGCCATTGACAATCCAAGATTCTCAGATTTTGCGTGTCCTCCGCTTTTTCCACTTGATTGCTCGCCTGCCCCGGATCGAATCGGCACGACATCGCCACATTGTGGAGGGTGCATCCGATGGCCGATAAACGATTCGTAGAGAGTGTCCAATGCTCGACTTATGACCCTACAAGTCATATTTGCCGGGCTTTATGCATCTTGAACACATCGACTTCAATCTCAAGCCCACCCCCGTGAGGGTAGATTCTCTCCCCGCGTTTGATGCTTGCTATGGCGCTCGCGGACAACTCATGTCTCGCTTCCCCGAAAGTGACGCCGCCACCGTGATGGAGTGAACTTCATGATCCGGCGGGCTACTATCCCGCTTCTTCGTGATGAAGAAGCGCATAGGACTCCCTCTCCGAACTATTTGGGCTCTCAGATAAGATGTCCGCTTATGCCTCTTTGGACGGACCACCTAAATCTTTTCCTCCTCAAGCTTAGGGGTTCCTCTTCGACGGCTAGTCCTCTTCTCAGACTCACCTCTGGGCGACCTTTGATATTCTCTTCATTCCAATCGAATACAAGTTTAGTGGCAGCTTTTTACTTGAATAGCCTTAGCAGTGTCCTCGCCTTCTTTATCACACAGATTTGGTCTCCATGGGCGCCGCCCGCTTGTGCCGTCTCACCTTTCTTGTATCTAGACTTAAGCCACTTAGTATCGTGATACTTTTAGGGTTGGTTTTTGCCCCGATACTCCGTGAACAGTGCTTTCGACCTGTTCTGTTTGTGTTCTAATATCCACTGCCTGACAGCGTAGTAGCCATCCAAGATATCAGTTCTTGATTTGATTCCCGACGCTTCTAAACTTTCATATGAGTCTAGCGCCCATCCTTTCTCGGGCGCAAGAATGTGGGCTTTCCTTTATACTTGGCGCCATCATACATGGCTCGTACTTAGAAAGTGGAACTTTATAACGGACGAAAAGTCCGATCTACTTGTCTTCAACATCGATGAGGAAGTCATCGTTGTTCTCGGGCGAGACCTCCATGTCGATGACGATACCCGCCGAATTCATTTTTCCTGCCCCTATCTTGCCAAAGAAAAGCAAAAGATCCTTGAGGTGGTTTGTCTGGGACCCGTGATGAATGTTCCCTATATCTCTATGCACCGCACCCATTCCTCAAAGAACCGTCAAAATTTCATGGGGCACAACCCGGATGCCAAAGAAACGCTTCTTTCTTTCTTTCTTCTCGTTTGCATCCTCTATTGCAATAGCCTCTCGCAAATTTGGGTCCAAGACGAACCCGGGGTACCGCTTTGTTCAAGCCATATTAATTCCCCGCAGAACGGAAAGTAATGTTAGTACCGGAGACTTGGGGCTGAAGAGATCATTGTATGATGGAGGCAATTGGACACCAAATTGGGGATCCCCACGCACACCAAATTGGGCCAACAAGGTTTACCAACTCATGGTGAGCCTTGGGGCTTAGGAGACAATCAGATCATAGGGGGCTAAATTGGGGCCCCGCCAATTTGATTGTCCCTTTACGACACCAAATTGGGCTCACCAATTTACTGGGCTGAACTCATGGTGAGCCTTGCGGCGAGGAGACGATTCCATCGTCAGGGGCCAAATTGGGCCAGCCCATTTGTCCAGATCCCACGATAAAAACTGGCGCCCGCCATTTATTTATTCATTACAGTATGACGCCTATTTGCTTATTCTGAGAGCACGATTTTCTAGGATGGTAGACTTGGGTAGAGTAAATTGGGCGGAGCCGCTTAGTCCGGCCAAGTCTACCTTCCAAGGAAGTCGTGTTTCCGATAGGCAAATTGGGCCCCGCCCACTTTGGTGTTAGGGGATAAGTAAATTGGGCCCTACCCACTTTGGTGTTAGGGAAAAGTCCAATGTCTTGCAAACCGAAAGACCCTCACGGAAGCAATTGGGTGCCCTATTCGGCCTCGCATTACACGTTTGCATTTGTGGGGACCAAAGGAGGGCATCTAGAAGATGTTAATATGTCACCACGCCCAAATTCGAGATGCAATAGCTGGATACTCAATCATTTGGCGGCGCCAAGTTTCTATTAAGAAAGTAGTCCAAATTTTACCTTTGCCTCCCCGTGGTGGGGCGAGATGCCATCAACCGCTAAGATTCCTTTGTCGAAAAGGGGTACCCAGCGATAGGACAATGAAGAGAGGAAGGCGCCAAACAGATGATGGCGACAAGCGCCGAGAAACACAAGGCCAAGTGCTCGATCCGGCCGATACCGGGTTCGGAGTATAGTGCGCGACAGATAGGGATGAGAAAGACTTTCGTGGCTACCAAATATGAAGGCTATTAATCGTTAAGCGCACCACAAAGCCAAAGAAGCACGTAAGTTTCTAAATCTGCAATAGTGGAGAATGAGGGGCTTTTAAAGGGTTATGGACCTTTCATGACGCCAAGACAAGTGTCGCATGTAAGAGTTTGGCCTTTTGAAAAAAAAAATGGACCGCTGATGGGTTCGAGCATGAGGAATTAATTGTGGACCTTAATAATAAGTGCACGGAGATTTTGAATTTCAAATCATCATTTATAGCCCGCCCAAAAATTAACTCGAAGTCATGCACGGTCGCACGTGTTTTAGGCGGAATTTGTGTTTAAAAGTTCCGGCCGGACACATTACTTCGGGTTAGGTGGGACATTTAACTTTCAAAATATGGGGAAATTACATTCAAATTTTGGGGAATTCGCTTAAATGCAAATGCGTTCGAACTCGTTGTTTTTCCGGCAAAGGCTTTTGTTTGGCTACTATATTTTCTCGCAAGACGAAAACATCTTCAACCGATTCATACTCATGGTCGCTTCAAATAAATCTCCAAAGGTTCGTGGCCGCCCACGCTTAAATTCGCCATACCTCGATGTGTAATTGCTGCAAATGTGATGTGAAGGGATGTAATCAATCACGCCTTTCCATTCACGGCTGTTCATTCACACCTTTCCATTCACGCCTCTTCATTCACACCTCTTCATTCACGCCCTTTCGATGGCGCCTGTTGATTTACTCCCCATCATTCACCTGGTTACTGTCACATTTACATAAACTCTAAGTTTCCATGCAGTCCGTCCTTTTCCTGAAATTGTTGTGCAGGAATTGTGTGAGGGCTATTTTCTCCATTAACCCTTGTTTGTAGTCAGGCCCTTCCAATGCTCGATTGTATTTGTTTTGGTAGCTCGATGATAAATTCCAGTGAGTGTCTGCCTCCTTACTTCTTTTAGTGTCTGCCTCCTTCAGTTTCATCTACAGAAAGGGACCGGGTGGGCTCACCGTCCCGTGGGCTAATCAGATCTCGAATGTGTTTTCTTGGTGACAAATAAATTAAGGGGCCGAAAGTGTTCCGCCTACTTTACAGCTCTTTAACCACCACGAACAAATTGGGCGGGCGCCCAATTTGTGCGCGGATATGGCCTGTTCAGAGCGACAACCTTCTTTTGTACCCATTGTGAGACTGACTGCATCAATACTACCCTTATATAAGCCATTCGTTCTAATTGGGCGTCACTAATTTTGCAACAAGGGGACAACTTGGGCGGTCGCCTGCATTGTCCCCTTGTGTAGATGACCGATACGCGAAACCGTCCGGTGGGCTAATCAGATCTCAATGTGTTTTCTCTTGGTGACAACTAAATTAAGGGCCGAGTGTCCGCCACTTTTACAGCCTCTTTCTACCACCAAGAACAAATTGGGCCTAATTTGTGCGCTGATATGGCCTGCTCGTGAGAGAACCTTCTTTTCTACCCATTGTGAGACTTACTGCATCCAATACTAACCCTACACAAGGGGAATCTAAAGACCTCAAATGTAAAAGGGCACCCGCCAATTTCATTGTCCTTGTAACCATTGAATGGGAATCCCCCCGTGTCATTTGCAATGCTTTCTCGCCTTCCTTACTCGATTTTAACACTACCGAAATCCTTGTGCAGGTTGTGTATCTCTTCCTTAATGAACATCTAGTAGCAAAGGGAGTTGTGGGGCAAATGACACAATGCCACTTCAAGGAGATATCAAATGGACTAGTGAGCGAGGGGTGTGGAGGAAGTGTTCAAGGCCACCATACCCTTCCTTGGCCAACCTGTGATGCAAGCACAATAGCGTAAGCCGGGGGCTCATTCGCTCGAGAAGTGAAGATGCTCGTGAGTCGCCTCGCTAATGACGCCCCCAAAGAAAAAGACAAATGGAAAGAGGTGGGGAAGGAGACACAACCGGCGACAAGATATACCCTTCTTGAAAAGGATTGTGAGATATGGCACTCATGCGACTCCATTATCGCCGAAAAGGGATTCATATCTTTCACCGCCCCGATGATGCGCTTTGTGACCAGCCGGGTTTCAAGTTTGTGGGAGTATCAGAATCGAAGGTTTCCCTCCCCTTTCTCAAGTGAACATCCGCTGCCGTGGTTGCTTGCGTGCCGGGCCGGGATGCTCGTGAGATGGAGCAATGATCTCGCTTTGTGTTAACGGGTAAAGGTCTCTGAGATATTGACCGCAAAGACCGCAACAGAAGCGTGATATTGTGTCCAGCCAGGGGAGCTCGTGAAGCATCGTAAGCACCCAAATTATGAGAAACGACATTACACTTTTCATTCCCCGACAGCCCGTGAAGGTTGTTAGGCCACCAAAGCTTGCTCGCCTCACCACTCGTAATGCTATCCCCGCCATTCTGAGGACCTTGTGTTGCAAGAATAGGTGTTGCGGCCGTTCTCTACTAATGAAGTTGTTAACATGCTAAAGGAATTCCTAGCCATGAAATCAAGTGATAGGGTTACTTTTGTTTATGACATGTTCGCCAACAACATGAAAGGTCGAAGAGTGGGACGACCGGTGCCGCAGGGGAATCTCGCTTTGAAAAGGGCGGGTACCTTGGTCTCGGATCTCAAAGTCGGCGATCTCGAAATGGAAGGCCCAATTTCTTGAGGGTGGACGCAAGGTCAACATGGTAACCGTGGGGCACCTTGAAGCCTCGCCCTCGACGCTGGCATGTGAGGCCGTGTTTTCCATGTTCGTGAAGGAGAACGGTGAATCCTTGCCCCACCGCAGCAGGAGAAACGAGGAGGGGATAAGAGAGAATGTCGAAGTTGCCCGCAATGTTTACGGTCCAAAGATTCTAGAAGAGGTTAATGCAGGTTGTGGCATTGACCGGCAAGAAGGTATCACCGACGTGTTTTCATAGAACGGGAGGCGAGCTTCCCGACGCCAAGATCGCGAAAGAAAATTGCATTCTCCAAATGCGATACATGTGAGGTGATCCGCACGGGTTAATCAAGACCAAAGATGAAGGAGAGAGGGGGGTGTTGCATGATGAAAGAAGAGCGATAGATCGAGCAGCCTCGTGGTCGCATTACGCAAGATCGGGTCGTGGAGATTATACTCCCACGTATCCCTACCAATATCTTTGTATTATTCACGACAAAATGGATCAAGCCAAAACAATGATTCCAAAATTGCAACAACTGCGGAAGTCTCTCCGAGACTTGACAAGCTGAAAACAACATTGATCGGGTGCATTGACTCATGGTCATGGGAATGGATCCTATGGAAACTTTGCCCCCGACTTATGGCCGATGACTCTAACTTCCATGTAGGTTCTTTGAATAGCATCTTGAAGAGATTAGAGATGGGGCACGAGTATGCAGGAGGCCACCGCCGCTGCCTCAAACATCTGCTCCAAAATGGGTCTCCCCATTGCGACACACAACGCCTTTGGAGTCAAAGTTGTCACTATCCAATACCAAAGAAAACCCTCGCTAATTTGCCACAGCAATGTGGACCATCATTGAAGCCTCTCAAAGATACTTTATTTGCACCGACAACGATCCGACGAACAAGAATAGGTATGTCTTCTCCTATCTTTCTTACCTAGTATATCTTGGTGTGTTTGAAGAGATTGAGCTAGGGTTCATGATGCCCTGGCCACACACATGATGATATCGATGCCTTGTTTGGTAACTTCTCTACATCTTTAAAGAAGGCGAGGTGCTCACAATGCCGTAACCATCGTATGAATTCCACAAATGCAACTTGAATACACCCGTGTCCCTATGTTGTTGACAAAGTTCCTGATTGGAAGGGTTTTATAGAAGGCTACATACCAGATGGGGATGATAGATTGACAGTCATACCACCCCTCTAACTTTCAGATTCGCTATGAATGGTGATTGGCCACCATGTATTACAAAAACTAGACCCACTTACCCGGATTGGTTGCCTCACGGGAATAATAAAGATGTGGAAAGAAAAAGAGGACGGAAGCCCATGATGCCAATTGATATCCTAAGTCCGCTTCCTCCCAAGAAATCGGGAAGGACCTTGGCCTCGCCATAAACAAGATCCACAAGCATATATTGCATTGGGTTGCTTGTTCAACGCCTAACAAAGGTGCTCCGTAAACCGCCAACTACCTCGCACAGCTTCACGCCACGATTGAATATTGGATGAAACTCCCGCAAGAACTCGAACATCGCCAGCGACGAAGGCACTTATAATGACTTCGCCACGCATTAGGTAGCACAAGCTCCACCTCATGTAGTCAGAGTGGTGGAGCCAATTGTTACTATCACTCCTCCTTATGTCGGCCCCTGGAAGGACAAACCTGTACCGGAATTCAACCCATACAAAGATTTGAAGAAAGGTATGTTTATTATGGCACGCCCTGATGATGAGTTGTGCCCAACTTGGGTGGGCCTAGCTACTGAGGACCCACAAATGGATGATAAGAAGGAGAACTTTGAGACTATTCTGGTGACTTGGTGGGAGCCAATCCCAGTGAGGAACCAAGTCTACCCAGCTAATTATGCCAATTGCTGGAAGAAGAGATGGAGGCCAACAACTGCAAGTGACCGCATAGAAGTGGAGACTATCGACTACGCTTGGGAGCCATCAAACAAGAAGAAGATACCTAATACTATTAAGATACCCGTGCATGCTGCTGAGGCATATGCAGCACTCGCAGGGGATGTCAACTAGTGTATGAAAATGAGTCATTCATCCAAATGTACTAAAAAATGGTCCATAAATTCAGGTATTGTCCATAATTAATGAAATTGTGCTTTTGTGCGGTACTAGAGAAAGAAGTCACCCTCTTCCCGCTCTAAGCTGTACTACAGGAGCAAGATTCCTCACTTTCTTGAATCCTTCACATCAGCCCTAGTGCCATATAGTTGTTGTCATCCTGAAGACCAGATTAAGATTTAAAGCGCATATGCTCAAGTTTAGCCAAAAAACTGATCAGCCCTATTCAATTGGCACCAAAAAAAGACTACCTGTTAAATGATGGATCAAGAAGCACCTAAGTTCCAGCCCCGTAAGATGCAAGCATAGCAGAGGCAGACAAGCAAGCTTCATTCCTGCGCATTAACTTGGCCAGAAATCAAACCTATTTCAAGGTACTAGATGGAGTTTCCCTCACTTTTCCTGCATGTACTAAGGGAGGTAGCCTCCACTTCTTCTCCCGAAAATGGTGAAGGATCAGGCCTCCCCGAAGGGTGGTCTACCTACTTAGCCACATCGCTGCTACCCTTACATGGGCTCTTGACTCATTAGAGCTCAGCTTCCTCAAGCAGCAATGAGACACTCCAAGTCTCCCGCCCTGAAATGTCTGCTTGGAAGTCTCACTTCAATGACAATAGCACAAACCTAGCACAGATTTAGTCGCCAAACTTCCCCAGCCAGGATGGGGCGAGCAAGAAGCACAAAGAGTGATTAAGGATGAACTAACCAAGAAAGCACATAACAAGTGCCAAGATGCACAGTACCGCCCTCTAGAGAGTATCTCTGTTCACAATCCTCTTGAAAAACTGATGAGCCTAAGACACGCAATACAGAAGCCAATGAAGAGAATGCATACCAAGATCATATAGAAAAGGGAAAAACCTCTGGCTGGGCCCAAGCTGCGGTGAGTGCAAGCCTTGAGAAACCGCAGTGAGTGTGGCAGCACATGCCTGAGTGCTGTGTCAAACCCTTCCATAACTGATTCCTTCTGCAGAATTCCACAGACTGAAAAACATGTCAGAAGTCTCATCTTTCTTACCAGCAAAACCTCCGGAGAAGAACATGAAGCATTTGTACTCTGCCATACTCCAAGCGAAACAGGAACTCCTATGCTCAGCCTTAGGCATGCCAAGAATCGGTGACCCCAGTCGCTTCTGCCTTGGGAATGGCAGTGGTGCACGTTTGTGCACCCTTCTGGCATCCAACCTCCGGCCCACCACAAGGCCCCCAAAAATTAATTTGCATTAGTAATCACTACGAAAACCACTATACGTGCAGTTTTTTATACAAACAATTCATAATGTCAATAACAACCATGTACCTTCTATGCTTTTGTGAAATCAATGCTACCTTGATCATAGTTCTTATCCCAATTTTGTATCTTACACTGGTTTCTTGAAATTATCACTAATTTAGGAGGTGGTTTTTAAGCATATTGTAATATTATAATTTAGGGTGATTTCACATACTAGTTATCATTATCATGTAAGTTTTTTTTTAACACAGTTTTAATGCTCTCCAATTTTCTTAGCTGACTCAAAAACCATGTTCGATTTTACAAGTGTGTTATGGTTTTTCTACATAGTTATTTACCATTCTTGTCAATACAAGTTAATTATGGTTGTTATTATTTCTATTCTATTCTATTCTATTCTATTCTATTCTATTCTATTCTATTCTATTCTATTCTATTCTATTCTATTCTATTCTATTCTATTGCCATTACTATAAACTTATTTCAACACTTTTAATCGCTACTGATTTTGAGCATAGTTTCGAGTATTAACTAGTAAATATCCAAATTATATATTATTATTATAATTGTTGTGGGGTCGCCATTTAGAGATAATTGGGTTTTGACGAGCAAAGCTAAGAGTAATGACATCTTATAAACCTACATCACGCTTAGACTATTTGTAATATTTGTGCAATTCATAAGGCCTCACTTGCCAAGAAAACTTTTAACGACCATTATATGCAAAGACTAAATAGAATGCTAGGAGATGCATACAAGTTTCTCAGTATATTGATCCCAATATATCTGGACATAGAAGTTATATCTAGTATATTTTTCACCAATGAACGCTATTAGGAGAACCCCAAGTTAATGAGCTATGCAAGGCACATTTCTACACTAGAGGTCACCATTATAAAGATATGGCAAGATAAGACATTATTTGATCAATCATTTCAGTATAACTACTATAGCACATGCTCTAATTTTAGCGCAATTTCATGAAGAAAATGCCGATATAACATTTCCACACAAAAAGATAAAAAGCCAAGAAAATTTGTAGACAACAATTAAATTTCTCATTCTCAACCATCCAATATCTTAGATTGCATGCTTCCAACACTTGCATAACTTTAACAACTTAGCCTTTATAATATGCATAAAGGGTGCTACTTCTTTAACTTGAGTAGAAATATTGGTGAGCTCGCCTTTAATTAAGCCTATTCAGGCTTGAGTACAAACCGAGCCAACATCTCTACGCTAGAGTTGCACCACAATAGAATTGAATCGAATTGAACTGAATTGATCTTTATCATTCACGAAGACCAGAATCATTTTCTTGAACATACTAGAATTGCACAAATCCATATGTCCATATGGGTCCAACAAACACCCATGGTGTTCATCTTACATTCTTAAAAGATGCATGTCCCATTGCACACTATCTATTCTTCTGGCACTAGAACACAAGATTGCACACTATGGGTCCAAATTAGGGAAAGGTACAAGCATAGGTCCAATTACAACACGTTGTTCTCCTTTTTTTGATGTTCCAAGTGCGGTATTTCTAAGCTTTATCCGGTGGCCAAGAGTCTCATGAAAAATGTTTTAGAGGTTTCAATTCTATATATTTCCATAGTTTTTTCATCATAACCTGGCAATGTTTGGTGGGTTATTTTGCTTTCTCTTCTATCTATCTTATGTTTGTTGCAAACTACCAAAATACCTTCATATTATAGCAAATTGTCCAAATACAAACTGCCATTTGTAAGAATCTTGAGTTCAAACTCTACTAGTGATGGAAGTAATAGATATGACAACACACGCGCTTCAACTTTATTGAAGATAATCAAAATGCGGTTCTTCAAAAACAACTCTTCTGAGCAAAAGTACTTGCATTGGCATGTTGTTTGTAAATAACAATGCCCCTAATTCTTCTTGAGCCACAATCATTGACATAGAGAAAGCAACTTACAAGAATCCATTTTCTAGATGCAATGTTGGAGATGCCACAAGGGTTCCTTTTAGATCCAGAGATCCACACTCTTATATTAGCTCCGTTTGATCAATTCATAGTACCGTAAGTTCTATTTGAAGAGAAAAATGAAAAAAGCTTATAATGTGGAGTACTAAAGTCAATTTGTGATCATCCAATTTTTCTTATTGCTACCATATAGACTACAACACGCATACTTTGAGAAAAGATGACAACCTAAAGTTGTCCATTTGACTCATAACAGTGAGCGGTAAGCTAGCTCAAGATCATGTCTCATGCTTACTTTTTTGTATTGTTTTAGAACAAGGTTCGAGTTTCAATTGCTTGCAGCTTAAGATCATTCCTCAAATGTACTTTGATTTAGTTTATTATCTCTATTCTATTACAACTGAGAATAAGGTATCAGCATCTTAGATTTCATAATTTAATTATCGAAACATTTTATGGCAGAGAATGATACTCTAGCGTATTTATGGCAAAGAATGATACTCTAGCATATGTATAAACATTATTCTAAACGAGGTGCACCCTGGACTACATCATTCGTCGGATCTGTCCATCCTACGACCTAGATCGTATGTTGGGGCCTCTTGCTGCCTCTTGTTTCAGTTATGGTCATTTATGACTGGGGGTGCCTATAATTTTGAAATATTGAATACATGTTCGCCTAAGGTTTTGGAATATGAAATACTGGGACTCATCTCTATACGAGTTCGCCTAAGGTTTTAGTAATTGAGATACAGAGACTCGAACCTCTACCAAAATAATTCAATATCCTGTTATGAATGCATTAACCAATGCAATCAACAGACTAGCATGCTTTTTTTCTCACTTGTATTTATGTTTTTCTTTTCTTTTAATAATAACCTATTAAATTGTTTTAAGGGTATAGTCTATGGTCTCAGGGATAGTGATTTATGCATCTATATTAAACCCCCTCGAACTCCTCAAGTTATTATGCTACATATTGATAAAAGTATCATCGCAGTGTGAATGCTTTCACCCCCTCACACCAAACATAGTTACGACAAAAATTAGTCCTAAATTGCAAGGGCCTTTAGGAATAGTAGAAGTGTGGCCAATGTCAACATTTGTGGAAAATGCTAAAAGCATAACCTCATCTTTGACAAGGTTTAGTTAGTCCATTATTGTAAGGAATTTATGCTCTTTGTCAATCCAAAATTGACATCACTAGAGTAGAATGTGTAGCTTTAAAAGATCTCCATTAGGCCTTAGAATGTGTGATGTGGTTGCCAAGTTACCTAAAAGAACGTATGTGATTTTGTTTTGAGCCATCTTTATAATTTCGCAGCGCCAAAATTTTGCCACGAATTTTATTTTGACCAACTTTATATTTTGGCACCGCCTAAATATTGCCAAGGATATGCCATCCCAATACTGCTCCATCCTAGCCCTTGATCCGTGCATATACCATAGGATATGCCATATCCTCGCAAACCGGGACGCCCCTCTAGAAAGAAGATGGGGTCAAACTCCATTTTCCACGCCACCAGGGTTTATAGACTAATGTCTCAAGTCAATCATGCAAATAATGAAAGGGCAGATTGGTTCATGAGATATATTGAATCTTTACACAGAGTGATGTAAACATGAAGATCAACGCACTTCAATTACAGGAGCAACAATACCATACATGCCCATACAGAATACCTGCTTCTTGCAGAAACAATAAGCACAGTGAATATGGCAAATACATACAAGGAGCCACAATAATTGCATCACAGATGTAATTACACAGATTATGAAATAGCTCTCTTTTCCATGAAGTAGATATTTGTGCAGAGAAGAGCATAGTCTAATACATGTGGAGCACTCAAACTGCTACAAGATGTGCAAAAGATATAGCAGAGGATGAATTAAACAGGGAGAATTAAATAACAAGGAAAAACACCTAGCACATATGTTTCTACAATGTCAATCTACAGAAATGTTGATTAACTTACCATGCATGCAAATGGAAAGTAGAAATTAGATAGATTTACAAGAACGTGCATGTATGTTACCATTCACCGCCTGCAAAAAAACACAGTTAGCAAATGCAGCTCGGGGATTTGAACCCCTTGCCAAATTGGCAGCATCAGCAAGCAACAAGAGAGGCAACAAGAAGAAGAAGAAGAGATTTTAACGTCACGCCATTAAGGCAGCGGCGGCCCCATCTGGACATGTGACAAGAGAAGCTCAAAAGAAGCTGAAGACAAGATTCGGCATGAAGCCCTAGCTGGACAGAAGCCCTTAATAAACAGTTATGCTATGCCTCCACGAAACCAATCAGGTAAGAAAAAGAAAAGAAAAAACGCCCAGATTGGAGAGGTCAGATATGGCAGCAACTCCAACGGCGTCAAAGAAGCCAGGATGTCCATCGCCATACCCATCTCCACGCCAAGCCCTTCCCGGGCCGTCCAACAAATTTTTAAACCGGCTGCCAAACACACAAACCATTGTAAAGGCAAAACCTATATATTGACATCAGCATTATACTAAAAAGGCATACGAATACCCTCATAAACCTTAAGAAATCATATGTAACATGTTGCCCACTCCACAATTGCGCAAGATAATGCCAATGGGTTTTAACACCATCCATAAATTTAGAACGTCGCTTGTCTGAATTGGATTCAAGATGGTATCGCTCCATGGCATTTGCTATTGTCACGTAGATAAGGTAGTTTTTTGTGAACCCGCCTCACGCAACCTTGTCATTTTAGGGTTCTTTTTTCAATGTACCATTTTAGGGTTTTCATTTTTAGAGTTTTTCATCTTTCATGTTGCTTTGCGGTGCTGGAGCAAAATGATTTTCCCCTTCTTCTCGAACTTGCGGGTAGGGGATGGCGATGGAGATTAAAACTGGCAATAGCAGCTTTTCTGAAGTCGCTGAATAGCCGATTGCAAATCTGGACATAGCTCGTGGTTTCCGCACAATGGATCTCCATATTTCCCTGCACGCTCCTATTTTAGGTTAATCCAAAACCTATCATGCTTTCTTGTTCTCTGAATGTTGCAGGCATCGATATGTTAGCTTATAGTTGTTATGTAACTAGTCGCAAAGCATTAGAAAAATCGTGGTGTCTCTTTTGATTCTATGAATACGCGTAATGTGAATCGATGCTTGCACCGCAATTTGTTAGACTTCATTCCTTCTCTCAAATCGCCATGTTTTTTGTGTTTTTTTGTCTATTCAATGCAGATGCAATGCTCTTGGTTTTCAGGATTAGTCCTTCATCCTTAAGTTCCAATTTGGTCTGTAGTAGATTAAATGCAAAAAATTTCAGTTTTAGATTAATTTTACTGTAAAATGCAGTGACATAGTAGTATTACCTACCTTGCATCCTAGTAGGAGAGACATATTCTAACTATGTCTCTCTTGGAGAATGAATTCAGATAGAGGAAAGAAGGGAAAGGACAACTCATGTTTTCAGGAGCAGATTAAGAATCAAGAAGAACTAACAAATGCTTAGGTAACTTTTTGGGTTCTCATCTTTGCACATGTTTTAAAGGAAAGCTTTTTTTATCATTTTTCATGCTTGCGTGGGTGGATCCGTGAGGAACAAATCTAGGGCATGCCTTCTCATTCGATCGACCGATATTACATGCCTTTTCCGTAAGAGATTAAGTTTTAGAATGGATGTCAACTTCAAGCATCTATCAATCGATAAAACCAATCTGCAAAAAATTTAAATGAAGAGATGAATTATTTGGCACGGAATCAAGATAAAACGGCACTAAAATGAACTTCAGAGAATTCCTTTCAATGTCATAAAAAGGATGAAATTGGTCCCACATTTAAGTTAGAGGCTCCAATTCAAAGTGATTTAAGGGATTTGGATTTTCCAAGGTTCGACTCCTTGGTCCCATAGATGTGTAAAAGAATTTAATGCCCCTAATAACTAGTCACACTTTCGAATATTCAAATACTTACCACTATGGGTATGTCACATGTAGAAACCATATTCACATACTTACCACCATAGTATATCATGTAGAAACCATATTCACATACTTACCACCAGAGTATATCTCATGTAGAAACCATGCCTATAAGACACTGCATTGTACACCATAGTATATCATATGTACAACCCATTTTAAAATAAAATGTTGAATTACCACCATTATAAAGCAAAGAAGATAAATGTGGTAAAACATCTTGTCAAAAAAGCAATATGATACATCATATACTTTAAGTGGGAATAGCTATCAACTACACTTACCATGTCAGAAAGCTATGTTCGTTTATCAGACTATCAAATCGTAATAATGAACCATGTTGCATAACAAGACACTTACTGTGTTAAAAAATAGTGTTTGTTTATCACACTATCAGATCATATCAAGGAACTATGTTGCATAACCAGATAAGGTTTGTAAACTTTTTGGCCCACAAACCGGTACCGGTTTAAATGTTTTTCACCAACAAACTATGGTTAAAAAGTCATACTGATTCAATCTTGGGCGCCTTGTGCACCCTGCAAGAAACGAGCGCGGCCTAAGCCGCCGCTCTAGCCGCCATCAGAGATATTCTCTACACCCAAATATATAGTTTCGAATATAATACCATACAAGAATCATAGTCCCAACCATTGCAAGAATACCCTCCCGCAATAAGAAACAAATTGTCCAAACTTAATGCATTCATATTGACTCATTTACATTGTACATTCGAGGGTGCTTGAGAAGGGTTCACGGTTGGGGGATGGTAAAAAGAGAGAGGAAGATAGGACAGTGTGATTGAGGAGGTTGTGGTTGTGTTTGTAGTATTCGACACAAAGTTGGGGCACGCTACTCCTTTGACACCATATGTATGGGATATTTGCTACATCGTGTTTGGGGTGTAGTCGAATGACTTTTTTCAATTTTGTCTTCAAAATATATAGCAAAATGAGAGGAGTCTCAAGAGAGGATTTAATTTGGGCTATATTCTCCAACATACTACTTCACCCAGTGCACAACATATATACATTGTAAGTTTATTTCTATCTATAAACAAGTTGCAACTATTGGACTTGCAACTATTGGGACTGCTAAGAAAGAGATTATTGAGTTTTGACCAAGTTAATATTTTGTTCAGTAGTGAATAGGCTGCTGGAACATTATGATTATTTTGGCATTATACCTTTTGCATTTTGTGTTGCATGGAATGTATGACCCGCTTGGTGGATTCTAGCCCTCGCATTATGTGTGTTGTTGTTAATAGCTAAAGTTTTCTTAATGTATGCTTGTGATGCACCAATTAATGTAGAATAATACAACTTTTTATTCTAGTTGCATGAAAATGGCATTTAAGCACTTTATATCGACGAAATTACAATGCACCTCTTTGCATTAAAGATGATGCAGATCCAAGTTTTACTAAAATAATGCATGTCTCATGTTTGTATTGACCTAAAAGGGGAATTATTCGTCTCCAATTGTAGTATCTATATAAAAATTGGACTTGGTTGCAACCCTTTGTGACCGCTATACTATTACTTGATCCCATCGATCCGAGCCATCGGATCGCAATTTAGAATGGGGCGAGCATGCATGTCTTGCATGCATGCATGCGCATGCCTTCTCCGTTGGGAGATCGCTATATTAGGCGAGGTTCTTCATCAACGTCTCATCGGCGCTTTCTCTTCTCTCTCAACAGTACCTTATTCTCTTTTCTTTGAAACCATGCAGGGGAGGGGCTTCTCCCTGCTTGGATTGACCAATTTGGCATTTCTTTCATGCTGTGGCATGTCCTTTCTCTACCTTTGCCTCTTCTTTTTAGCCATAATCCTTTGACCTTCTCCTCGCCCCCATTTTGATAAGGAAGTCTTTTTCTATTCGAGGTTTTTGTTGTTTTTATGCAGCCCCATTCTAGAATCCCATCGATCCGAGCCATTGATCGCAATTTAGAATGGGGCGAAGCATGCATGTCTTGTATGCATGCATGCGCGCATGCCTTCTCCTCGGGTTGGGAGATCGCTATATTAGGCGCAGGTTCTTCATCAACGCCTCATCGGCGCTTCCTCCTCTCTCAGCGCCAGCATCTTTATTCTCTTTCTTTGAACCCACCCTCCTCCCCTTCTTTGTTTAATGTATTTGTCGCCTCGGCACGCTGACCAACCCCTCTATTTGAAGAGGTTTTTTGTTTATTGTCGCTGGGGCACGCTATGGATCAGCCCCCTCCACTTTGGGAGGTTTGTTTTATCACATTTTTCTAGTGTTGGTGATGTGCGTGTACAGTTTGGGCGAAGCTGCAAGCAGCAGCTCGACTTTTCCATTCGTGGGCTTGGGAGCCGAATTCTCACCCACGCTTGTCCAAGCCCCTGTCAAGGCTTATCACTAGGGTTTTTCCTCAAAACCCCTAAGGGCGGGTTTTTAATCCCTGATAAGCTTTCTACAGTACACAAGCCACACATCTATTAGCATTGTATTTTATGGGGTCCAAATTATATAATTGACATTCCCTTTATTTTTTCGTGGGTAGTTCGTGATGTGTGCTGCTACCCACTATCCACCATTGTAGAAAATCACGAGATGAATGAGAAGCCTATCTATCTGAGAGGTTTTTGTTGTTTTCATGCGAGTCCCATTCTAGAATTGTGCACATCCGCTTTTTGCAATAGATTTTTTCTTATTCAATAGAGTCACAACTGAACAAACAATGGATTTTTTGAGGGCTTTCAAACAATCAAAATTTCATAATGTGAGGAGTACAATAAATGCCTTGAAAAATATGAAGTCTGCTTCGTTTCCAAATGGACCACAAGAGCCAATCAGAACCAAGATGAAATGCCTTCTTCGTAGCTAAGGGCCCCCTATCAGGGCAGGATGCCACAACATCCAAGGCATTATGAAATAAACCCTGCAACTAAGTCCAGGCTAGTTGGACCTCAGGATATGCAAGCAAGCAATGCTCAAGTGATTCAATCTTTGCAAGGAAGATGGGACACAATGTAGAGACTCGAGGATCATATTGATGACGGAATGCATTAAAATGTAAATACCTGGGAAGGATCTGCCACCGAAGCACAGGTAGCTTTGGATGAAGCAATTTATCCCAAGCGCAACGCCATATACAAGTCTAATACTCATGCGGACCTAGTGTTTTTGGGCTACTACGTACTGTCAGTATAGAATTACAGTTTAGGTGTAACATTGCCAAGACACTTGCTCTCGCTCCGGATACAATCAAAGGGTCAGGTACAATAGGCTCAGTTTTTGACATTCTAGAGTATAAAATAGAAATTGACTCAGATAATTCAAAGGTATCAACTATTACTCATGTTAATGTTGAAATTGAATTAAGATATGCCAGCTTTCTTTACCCAACGAGGCATGATATCTTGGGGTTTTGAGGATCTGAACTTAAAAGTCTGTGCTGGTAGGACCATTGCGCTTTTGAATCTAGTGGTTCAGGCAAAAGCTCTATTATTGATGTCAATTTTACGATCCAGTATCTAGAAAGGTTTTGATTGATGGATGGGATATCAAAAGGGTAAATCTGAGGTCTTTGAGATAGCATATTGGCTTGTTGCAACATGAGCTACCACTTTTTGCTACTATTGTATATGAGAAGATTCTATACGGTAAACCTGAAGCAACAGAAAGCACATAGGTTATCGACAACAAAAAATGCAAATGTTGTGAGTTTTTAATGATATTTGTTTCATGTATCCATAATTTTGGGGTTGTTCTTGCCTATAAAAAAATATAAGATGTTATCAGATTATACATTATTTTTCGTCTTAATGTTCTAGGATTTTGATGTCATGAATTTAAAGAACTTGCCCTTTTGTTTTGCATATTTCGAAATCGATTTAAAAGACACATGGGAACCGCAATGCTTATGTGATTTATCAAGTCCAAAAAAAAAAAAAAAAAAAAAAAAAAAAAAAAAGACAAAGACTAGCCTTGACAAAAGCCATACTAGCCACTTCTACATAAAGCTATTATCTATCCGTACATGTAACCATTAGAACACATAAACTTGAGTTTAGATATAGGTCAAAGAGAATCTTGATAACTCATCCCCGTTTGAAGGACGATGCGAATCGGTAAAACCAATGAATAGAAGTATCTAAAAACCCGCATCCTAGCCTTGACAAAAGCCATACTAGCCACTACATACCATTTAGGCCATATCCGCACATGTAACCATTTAGGCCATATACGGCACATCAAATCCTTGAGCACATAGAAGAATTAACAAGATAAACTTTTATATAGATCACAGATCACGATAAACATGGAACATCCAAATGAGTGTCCAATGACTCACATCGCCGATCCTTGAGCATAAGAGAATTAACAAGAAAAACCTTTATTGAACTTTAATGTGTTCAATGACCAAGTGATACATTAGACTGAAAACTCAAGTGAAACCTTAAATAAGAAAGCATTTCCTTAAGTGAAACAAAGATCAATGTCGAAGTATCCAAAAGGTAACAATAAAGATTTTGCATGAGAAATAGAATAGCAAATATCTTTCCACATAATATTCCATGTCTTTTGATATCGCAATGAATCATCTGCTTCTTTGGATTACTCAACCACTTCAAAATTTCAAGATGCCTTGTTCTGGGATTTCAACTATCAGAATAAGAAAAGTAAACATTGTGCTCAAAATTTAGAAAAACAGAGATACTTATCTCGATATTTAAAACCATGCATTAACATGGTCTTAATCTAAAAATCACCATTGTAACTTCGTACAAAAATCCAAGGAGGTGGAGTTCTGGTTACCTGCATCCAACCATGCCAAAGTTAGCAATAAACTTGGTAACTAGACAAGGGACGACAGGTAAGCTCTAGAACACCACGACTCATCGCCGGACACCTTGAACATCAATGTTTAGTAATAGATATTTAGAATATACTGCTTGTAGTCTTACAAAAAGATTTGATACCAGTTGAGCATATTGCAGAATTTGCATTTAAGAAAACCCATATATACCGAATTCAATTGGCGTGCTCGGGTTCGTAAAGAATCAAAGATAGAGAGTTGTATTTGAGGTTCAAAACAAATTTGATATCCCCAACATCATCTTGTTGGTCTTCATTTGTGTCCATTCGCGGTAATCCATATGAGTCCACATAGCTTGCCATCTCGTAAATAGTGTGTATGTAGCAAAAGAGAGAGCTTATGTGTATTTCTTAACTCTGTACTAACCCATCAGAGTAGAGGAAAATGTCTAAGGAAATTCAACAGATGATTTGGGTGCCTTTTTGCACTCTAAAACGTACGACAGTTTAGCATCAGAGCAGAGCATTGAGGGAGAAAATGAGGTATTTATCAAAATACCCCTGTATTTTGACATATTGTCAAAATGCCCCTGGCCTCAGAAGCTTTCTCGACGATCACTACAAATACCGGGCTCAATCTAACTACCAATCTACCAGGAGCAACTCAAAATTTAGAGATTTTCACAAAAATTGGTTAATATGGTGTCCACTGATGCAATGCCGGACCTTTCTGCCCTGCGAATTTGCAGTCTAAGCTTTAAAATAAGAGCAGAGTGATCCAAAACTAGACAAAGATATGCCCGGCGCTGTAGAGCCTTCCTCCAGCATTTTTTTTTTTGAAGATAATTGTGGCAGGCCCACAGAGCTTTCCTTCATTGTTTTTCCCGGGTAATTGTGGCATGCATGCGAAGTTCTTCTAGATTTCATATATCCGGCAATCAATAGGAAGTTCAAAGCACTATTATAGATGGATTTTGCTAGTGATTTGTACAACAAGGAGAGAATTTGACAGCAAGAAAAATTGCAGTGGGCTCAAGATCTTGTAAGTTTTCTCCCCGCTGCTCTAGCCCCGCTTAAAAACGAAACTTTGCAAGCCCGCATCTTCATCTTTCCATATCCGATCGTAAGCCCAAATTATTAGCTCCAATTTATCACCTGTGGTCTCTTCTCATAGTGGTCTTGCCCTATGCCAAAGCCATTCGCGCCCCCTAAACTCATTCCACCATTCTTCTTATCTCTATTAGTTTCAGAGCCATACAAGGGGCATTTTGACAATATCTCAAAATATAAGGGCATTTTCACAAATAACACAAAATAGAGGGGCATTTTTAAAATTTTCCCAAATATTAAATAATTTGAAACTTTTCTTACCAATTTTTGAGCAAAGATGAGACTAACGTATACCATCAATTAGACAAGGAATTGAGTTAGCAAAAAAAAATGGCAAATGCCTTGCTTGCTGCAAGACAAAGACATAAAAAAGGTTTTTCATTTGTTGTCTAAGAAATAAAAGGGTCACATCTTCTGCCAATACTTTTGTAAATTATTTCTCACATTCATAAACGTTGTGGTCATGTTTTGGTTTTTTTCGAACAAGGTGTGTTGCCTGGATGGTTTTCAGATTGTTGTTAGACCATGTCGAACTCCTTACAGTTATGGTTGGCAATTAAGGCCATGCCAGGCCTCTAGAATAGTGCAAGACATAAATCTGTAAAAAAAATTGATGTATAATGATTGTTACATAGCAAGTAAGCAGCAAGTAAGCAGTTGGCTATTAAAGGTCCTATGCGGTCTATTGAAGGTCCCAAGTAGTCCATTAAAGGGTACTTAGTGGTCCATTGAAGGGCACTTAATGGTCTATTGAAGGGCACATGTGGTCTATTAGGGTTAAATTCCTTTGTAGCGAACTCCAAATTTATCAAAAACTCTGATGTATGGGATCAATTGAAAGCTAAAGACCCAATCTTCATTATGGTATGTTAAAAAGAGTTAAAAAAAAAATTAGTCGATCATAATAACATTTGTTTCCTTAAGTGGGCGCTTCATGGGCACCCTTCCCTACAGCACTATAAACATGTTAAGAGCTTCCAATTCTTTAAAGGCAAGCATCTGCATGTCCTGCATGCTTATTAATATCTTGTTTCTTGAATACCATGTTGTAGCATTGAAACAACAGGTTTGAGGTGGAAAGCAAATAGGCGTTGAACATATTCTGATGGGGGCAAAGCATCTGCATGTTTTGCAGGCCTATCAATATGCCTGATTCTGGAACACAACGTTGTAGCAGTTACGGAACTGCAACAGCTAGGTGGTAGCTAAGTCTAAGATAAGCAGAAATGTTACCATTTAAGTAACAACCCAGTCTCTTCTCTTTGTCGCAGTCTCATCTGATCTCAATAGTTAGGTCCACACCCTTAGCATTGCCTATAAAAGAGTATTTTAGAGCCATGCATACATCTCCCAAGAAATCATGCTTATTTTTAACTGTAAGTAGATGGGAATAAGAACAAAGGAATACAATATCTAAAAGCTGTGGCACGTTTTGAGTGTGATCTATATGATCTTTTCCTAGTAGCAATTGCAGGCAGCCATCCTGCAAGCAAAATTTTGAACTGTAAGTAGATGGGAATAAGAACAAACGAATACAATATCTAAAAGCTGTGGCACGTTTTGAGTGTGATCTATATGAGCTTTTCCTAGTAGCAATTTCAGGTCAGCCATCCTGCAAGCAAAATTTTGAACTGTAAGTAGATGGGAATAAGCACAAAAGAATACAATATCTAAAAGCTGTGGCGCGTTTTGAGTGCGATCTATATGAGCTTTTCCTAGTAGCAATTTCAGGTCAGCCAAATCCATCCAGAAATGAGTTTCAAGTGAAATGAGCTATATCAAAGTATATGTCACTATCATGTATAGTGTATAGTCTGTGCCAAATGATCTATTATCTCTTTTGAACACAAAGCTGGATCTACACCCTCATCTGCCTAGTTGCTTAAAGCAATTTGAAAGATTTTAAAATGTTAGAGAAAGGATCAAGGTTATACTATCTCTAAATTGTGAAGAGAAAACCTGACATGACCGTTAGAATGCATAATTACCATATCCAATAGCATGGACTTGTCTATTTCTACACTCGTATGCAAGTTTTTTTTTTTTCCCTCCCCATATTCCTTCAAAAGAAGTATTTTTGTCTTTGCTGTATATCTAAAATAGGAAAAGATCCTCCATTAGATTACTTGTAAAAGATGCATCTTTCTCCACCTTTTAAACACCTACATAACAAACTAAGCTAGAGTGGCTAAGAAATGCAAATTCCACAATTGAAATTCAAAAATGGTACTTTTATTTGATGTAGCATGGCCATTGCACCAATAGCAAAATAGAGTTGATTAGAGGTCTATTAGAATGAGAGAGAAACTCAGGCAAAGTGCGAACTGAATTGAATGCAAATTTGCAAGGGAGACTTATTTGTGCTCAACAAAAGAGATGTTTATGTTTAAAAGCTGCAAGAACTTCTGAGATCAAGGAAAAAGGCCACGACTTTGGCAATGCAGCACATAGAGATAGTCATGGCAGATAGAAATAGCCATGGTGATAATCGAGCATACAGAACTGTTGCAAAATATAAAAATAGCCATGGGTAGAACATTTTGGATGACTAACGCAGATAAAGCCAAAGGATACCATTTGAAGGCATAACAGAGAGCCTGACCCTTTTTAGCTCCCCATTCTACAATGATTGCTCAATCATGTCGCACATCATCTGCTTCCTTCTAACGTTTAAAAAATATAGGGATAACAAACTTTCAATTTCACCAGCAGAGACTAAGATTCCAATTCTGGCGCTGGGTTACTGATATAGATTGGATTAAACAATCATAGTTGGGAAGCTTATCTCTGTCATAAACTCTTAATGGCAGAGTATTTGTTGAGAGATCTGTCACAGCTGTCCCAAGATGCTAGAATCAAAGGGCAAAGCATGGATTCGAAATAATGCCAGAAGGGGTAATCTGATAGTGCCGGCCAGTTGCTTGCAATAGCTAGTTCGCATTGACAGAGTAGTCTGATTCTGACAGTGGATGGCAAGTCTGGAAGCACGATCCAGTGAAGAGGATAACGGCAGCAAGGAAGCTAAAAAAACTGCTTAGAGATTCTAGCAGTAGATGGGAAGTCTGCAACCATGAGCAAGAGACGATAAGCACAGATTTTATGAAGAGGCCGATGGCAGCACGGAAGCCAGAAAACTTGTTGGCGGATTCCCTCAGTGGATGGCAAGTCTGTATGCATGTGCCTATGCCTGAAACTATAGATGGCAAGCCTCATTTGGAACCCCGAGCAGGGTTTAGCATCATGCATGAATTCGGCTCCAACTCGTGGCAAAGACATAGATGCTGGATTTTCTAACGGGAATACTGCCATGAGGAGGAGTATTGAAGGCAATTTTGGTGATGCAAGTAGTGCAAAGAGTATTATTTCACTAAACGAAAGGAGAGGATTTGGCAGGAACCAAATAGATGGGAAGGGCTGGAGTCTAGTCAATTTGCACTTTGATTCCTCAAGCTCCATGGATATGGAGAAATCTGCGAAGAAGTCAAGGTTGTGGAGATACAATAGCCCCTTCACACAGATCATGACCGGGCCCGTTTGTTTCTGCTGCCCAGGCATGTTCAATTCATTAAATGGAATGGGGGAAAGTGGCCAAGTCGATCATTCTGTCAGTAACAATGCAAACACGGCATTGTATAATGCTTTTACAATTTTTGGAGTTCATGAAGGTGGAATGCTGGTTGTTGTTGAGCATGGTAGAGAAATTCAATGGTTTGGTTTTGCAAGGAATTCGCATAGTTTGTTTTGTCATGTGGCATTTTATTTTGATTACCTGCACGAGCTTGAAGAAGTGGTAGAAGGTTGTCAGTTATGTTTGGCTTTCAATGTTGTGAGGAAGAACATCAACAAGGACAACTTCATGGTGAAAAGATTACCTCAGAATTTGTCTAGTGTAGAGGCAGTTATCAAATCACGCTTGGAACAAGTGAACAACATCAGTTCAGAATCTAAGAAGCTAGTAGTTCTACTCTCTCACCAATATACAGAGACCAACCTTCCCTTTGCTGGGTTAAAAGGGCGTAACTGTTTTGTGGCAGAGGTTCTTGGAAAATGTGCCAATAATTTGTTGTGGGATCTTCACTTGTGCTTATTGAAAAAGCATGACACATATGCAGGTGGCAATCCTGTTGAGGAGAATGAGTTTGAGTCAGAAACATGGCTTTCAAGCAGCGATAAAACAGTCCAATTTGAGGTACCATACACTGGGAACGAAGGACCTACAGAGGGGTACTATTATTACCTTGCTGCTCTAGTCATAGGGCCCAGGTTTCTAAATGTCAAGTTTCTTTCTATAAGCAGTTTAGTTAGCCTCATAAAAGGAGCAGAAGATGATGAAGTGAATGGTAAAGGAGATAAAAATAGTATGGATGTTTCAGCCAAAAGTGTTCGTGCAAATTTTGCATTAGAATTATCAAAAACAAAAGTAGACATAAAGGCTAATTTCATGTTATCAGTACAAACTGCTTCTCCTGGGCAAGCTATCAGGAAAAGCTCCAGGGTAATTAAGAGACGAGTCTTTGATGATGATCTTAATGGGGAATCACCTTACTGGCTGGATGGAGATCCTGTATCACAGATGCAACCACAAGCGCAAAGCGCAGATCGGATCTTGATCATCAATGGTGATGATTCGGCTTTAAATCGGTTTGATATGCCAAAACTTACTAAGGATTCCTCATATGGTAGGCTCAAGTCTTCTGAGCCTGAAACAAATAGAAAGGAAGCGCAATCTTACTTGGAAAACTTTGTAGCTGCAGGTGGAGTAGAGGGGATATTTAAGGTGCCTGGCAAATTATCAGTTGATCCAGTCATTCTCCAATAAGAACAGAAGAAAGTACAAGAACATTGGCTTGCACGAGAAATGCATTATGGGCAGGTTATGATGCATCTTTGAAAGTTTGGAATATACAAAAGACAATGACTGCAGCTAGTAATGGCAAAATAAACCAGTTGAAAGATGTTGATGCAGCTGCATTGGCATCAGTAACCATGATGTCTGCATTGTGCACATCAGTAGATGCTGCAAACAAGATTGTGTATAGTGCACATAAAGATGAGAAAGTGATAATATGGCCAATGGAGGTGGATGTTCTCAAAGACAGAATGCCAGAACCTGTTTTATCATGGAACAGTCATCGTGGTCCCAAATTTTTAATGACTGTAACTTTTTAATGGTAAGGTCTTACATGGATCTTCAAGCCAGAGGTACAGCAACAGGAGCAGATGTAGCTGCAGCTTTCACCATGCAAGACGGGCATCATTTTAAGAGGCTGCTCAGGATTGAAGGGCCATATTTGATTGGAAAATTTTCCCAGAGACTTCAATGCATGTGGTGCTGATAAAGCACACAATGGATCACCTAGGTGGGGACATCATAGTAATTGGGTCCGAACTCATAGCGAAGGACACTGGGAACAGAACATAACATGTATTAACAGTCCAGAAGCAAGCAAGGAAGAGAAGACGACATTATACTTCAAGATGCAAGGGGGAGAATATAGCAACATGTCCAGGTACAGTAATATTATGCATGATGAAGTAGAAAAGAAGAGGTACTTTGATGTCAGGCTTAAGATCGCAACAGGAATATTATGTACTGAGACAAACCAGCAAAGGATTGGTAGCTATGATATTCTTCTCCATAGCTCAAAATATCTTAACCAGCATTTTGTGCAGCCCATTGAAGCGATTTGGTTGCAACAGATTAGCAATTCGCATGCGCATTGGAAAAGGGCTCAGATTCACATTTTAAAGCAAGTGGACAGTCATGCCAAGAAGTGGGATTTTTGTATTAATCGATCAGCAAAGTGGACAGTTGGGATTTTTGTGTTAACCTCTCAGCAAAGTGGACAGTTGCTAGGAAACAGGAGTTTTGCAATCATAAGGGAAAGTTGTATTCTAAAGCAAAGCAGAAACAAGTGGACAGTTTTTCTTTATTCTCCTGTTGCCTCCTTAACAGGCCGAATCTGCATGATAGGCCGATTCTGTGTCATAATGCAAGGGAAAATTGATTTTGGATGGGCATTTTTAGAGACATTATATCTCTGGCAGGCTCTTTGACAATGACAGCAGTTACTGGCAAGTGCGAATTCATTGAGGGGAGCTGCTCGATACATTACTTGTTGGGCAGGATAACAGTTACCTAAGGGGGAGTGTTAGCTGACAGCTAGCTAAGGGGGAGCATTACTTCATTGGAAAGTCTTTAACAAATGGGGAGTTTATTTTAAGTCTTTGACAGATGGAGAGTTTATTTTGATGAGTATTAGTGCAGGACAGGATTGGTTTCTTTAACTTCTAAATAGTCATCTCCTTGGAGGGGGAGTGTTGGAATATAACAAGAAGATAGCATTACTGTATTAGCTGTTGTGCTAGATGAGCTAGCCGTTACATTAGGTTGTAAGTCAGCATCCATTAGTGGCAAGAATTTACTAATTGTTATCAGTGGTTCCGAGATTTCAGGAACTCCTACATATGTACGACATCCAGTTGTGAATGGAAAATACAGTTATTCACGACTTCTTCACTTCGCTTTACAATAGAGAGATATGTCACAGCTGTCCCAAGATGCTAGAATCAAAGGGCAAAGCATGGATTCGAAATAATGCCAGAAGGGCTAATCTGATAGTGCCGGCCAGTTCGCTTGCAATAGCTAGTTCGCATTGACAGAGTAGTGCATTGATAGGACAGAGTAATAGAAAGGGGTGCTGTTTGGCCATAATCCATTGCATTCTACATGCTTTAATCAGTTCAATAATGACCAGAAAAAGATTTCGAAAGATTAAATAATGAGTAATAACCTTGTGCACAGGGAGTCGCCCAAGCTGGACAAATGCTTCAATAGCTTAGTTCGCAAACTTTTGCCCTTTCGTCATAGGCAGATCCTCTTTGTCTGCAAAGAGGAAGAAAAAAAAGTTTAGCGATATTTGGACATTAAAAGTTTGGCAAGGCAAGGTAAAAAATAGATATGCTTATCTTAAAAATAATAGGAAGTCCGTTTGTCATGCTGAATAAAGCTAATAAACCATCTCCAGTCGTTCTGATAGATTGCTGAGCTCAAAAAATGCCAAGAATGTGGATTAGCGATCAACTCATATCATGAAATCGATCTTTAATCAAGCATAGAAGAAATGATTCGTTCGCTTACCGGATTCCCAATTCCGGATGCGCCTCTCTGCTAAAAATCCTTTGCCAATCCTGAATTCGGCGGACTGTCGTGCGGCTACTTAAGAAAACAAAGAGTGTGGGCCGTCAGATTGTGGGCCGTCAGATTTTGGTCAGAAAAAATCCTAGCCACCCGATCATTATTATATAGGGGGTTTTAACGAAATGCAGTTTTTCATCGGCGAAAAATGCTTTTAGGCGCCGGAAAAATCGCCTCTAGCTTGGTCGCGCGGTTTGTATTATGGGGTTCGCTTATCTATGGCCGTTGAAGAGGACACGTAGAGCAGTTTAGGAAATATTGATAGAAAAGATGCTTAAGAGCTATTGTAGATTTGCAAGGCTTAATTGTTTTTCCCTAATTATTCTTTACACTCCTTTTGTGTCGTGGATCAATTGATTAAACTGCTTTACGTGTCCTTTTCAACGCCCAAATTTAGCGGAGGTGATTGGTTATCCTCAACTAGAAAAAAATTGGTTTCCGTGTATGTCATCTTCTATGAAGTTTCTGTAATGATCTTGCTGCTTTATAACCGTATGATCTTGCTGCTTTATAACCGTATATATCTTGCTGCTTTATGACCGTATGAAGTTTCTGTAATGATCTTGCTGCTTTATAACCGTAGTTTAGTGTTGCCTTGTAGTTTTGCATATTAGTAGGGTAGAAGAATAGCATTTTTTAAAGCATAGAATGTTTGGATGTTAAGAAAGTTTAACTTGCAAGCTGCATTTTCAGTTACTTTTAGATAATATTTCTAGTCATAGGCAATCATGGCAGGCATGAAAGGCTATACCACTTATTGGAGAACATTCGCAACTTTGGAGTAACCTGAATATGAAATGTAAGCTTATATTACCTTCTCTCTACTTTATTTGATTGTTAATATTTCTAATGAAGCTTCTTGCATTCACATTGATTCATTTACATTGCATAGTAGAGGGTGCTTGTGTTTGTGGTGTTCTATACAAAGTTGGGGCATGCTATTCCTTTGATGCCATGTGTATGAGATATTTGCTTTATCATGTTTGGCGTGAAGTCTAATGAACTTTGTCAATATATCTTGAAAATGTGTAGCAAAATGATAGGAATCTTAAGAGGGAACTTGTAGCACAACATATATATTTATATTGTAACTCTATGTCCATGTAAGGGCTTTTTGAATCTTGAACGAAGTTAGTCTTTTGTTGAGTAGTGAATGGAATTCTCGAGCAGAAAGTTTGTGACTGCTTTGGCACTATCCCTTCTGCCCTTTGTCTTGCATGGAAATGTATGACCTGCCTGGTCGATTCTAGCTCCTCACACGTTATGCATTGCTGTTATGAATAGCTAAATTTTTCTTAATGAATGCATATGTTGCACGTAATATATGACCTGCCTGGTGGATTCTAGCTCCTGGCACGTTATGCATTGTAATTATGAATAGCTAAATTTTTATTATGTATGCATTTGTTGCATCAGTTAATGTAGAATAATACCATTTTATTATTTTAATTGCTTGAAAATGACATTTATGCACTTTGTATCAAAGAAAAGAGAATGCAACTATTTGATTAAAGATGATGCACATCTAGGTTTTACTAAAATGATGCATGTCTCGTGTTTGTATTGACCTAAAAGGGGAAATATATGTCTCGACTTGTAGCTATGGAAAAATGGTTGCACCCCTTTATGAACTGCTATGCAACACTTGGTTGTGCACATTTGTTTCTCTTTGCAATAGATTTTTTCTTCTTTAATCGTGACTAAAAAAACAATGTGAATTTTATACTGTGAGGGGTACAATAAAGATTCGTTAACCAAGGAAATTGGATAGCATTTGCAATACAAGAAAATTATATTGCAAATTCAAGTGAAAGATTGGAGCAAATTGAAGCCTGACAATATAAATCATGTTAGCCTGTGTGTCAAAAGATAGTACAATGGTTTGCCATATTATTTTATGTTGTGTCAGCTTTCTAGTGCTAAACTCTTTGTCTTAGATGTTCTATCAGCTATGTTGCTCAACTTATCTTGCTTTTCTTTGAATGTAAGGATGCAGATATTCTTAAAATGTAGTTTAATTTGGGAAATCATAAATATGTAGCTATAGCTGAAGTTCACATTTGCAAGGTTATAGAGTGATGCACAAATTGAAGTAGGAAATGTTTGAAAAAATAAATAAGTTTGTAATACATGATACTATAGAGTGATGCACAAATTGAAGTAGGAAATGTTTGAAAAAATAAATAAGTTTGTAATACATGATACTGAAAGCCTTGATAAGTGGAGAGCGAGGTCGAAAATGTGTTCTATATCCAGAATAATTGCCTGAGGATATGACTCATGATTGGTTGCCTGAAGCAATGGAAAATGCATGAGAGAATGGAGAGGATGTTTCAAACGATGACTTTAATATTGCACTTGGATGCGTTAAAAATAACATTCTATTTATTGCCAATTGTACTACATACATAATGTTAAGTAAAGATGCTGAATGTTAGGTAAAAAGTCAGAATGATTAGGTAAGAGCCAAAATGCAACGTGAAAAAAGTTCAAGAAAACTGCCTTTAATCTTCTTGAAAATGAAACTGTGACACATGGCGAGGCATGATTAGAAGAAAGGGAAGAATCTGCTATAAGTTGTTTTTACATTTCTGTTCTTCAGATGATATAGTCCAGTAATGTGATACTTGTGTTAAATTTGAGGGACTTGTATTCTTTCTGGTATGGTTACTCCTTCAACGAAGTGTTAGAAGCTGCTAAGAGCACTGGTATAACAATTGACTCGGATAACTATGTTTTGGTATTATGTGATATTAGACCCACATATTCAATCGAAGAAAACGCCATCAGTCCCCTTTCTACAGCAGAGATTCAAGCTTCTAAAACAAATAATTCAAATATACTTAGCCATAGCCATAGCTGAAGAGAATGCTTTCAGATCCAGATGCAGCCAAGCAGATACCTTGAAGCGCAGACACCGACACATTAGGGCCAGAGCTTGTCGAACTCTCCCAATCCAATAGCCCCAAGCATTCCGAGCATAGTCAGATATGCGTATGGGTTTGAAAATAAATACAAAGATACCTCAAATCCAAGTCGCCGCCAATGCCCGCCACCGAAAAGTTTATTTATTTTTTTTTTTTTTGCGCTTAGAAATAAGGAATTGGAACGCGGAGAAAAATTCGCATTTTATCTAAGAGCTAATGCCGCGATTAATGCCTCGGTGATGGAATATATCGAATCGAATCTTACCAACATCAATTATATATGAATTGATAAGCATCCATAATGAACACATAGTTCAAATTAAACCTATATTCTGTAGACATTAAAAGGCGAAATCCTGCTCTGGTTTGGTGGAGCGGCGCTGTTACCAATCGATAGGCAATCTTCCTTCAAGAACCTCATACTTTGATGTAGTCGTTAAGCTACAAAGCACATATCCTATGCTATAGCCATTAAGGTATTAATACACGAGGTCCAGACCAAGTTTTATTTTGCATACCCGAATGACAAACTAGGATGGAACTAGCTTAATGTTCTGCCCTGATTGCTCTAATATCCATGCCGAATCAAAGCCTTTGGGTTTCAAAGAAGCCAATCAAAGTCTTTATCTTTTTAGAGAATCGATCTGCAGTGTCGCTCTTGTTCTAGATTAGCGTCTATGTCAGATTTAGAGCCAATCTACAGGGAAAAACTTGTTCTAGGTAATTTCAGCAGCTTTTCGTTCCGGCAAAGACTTGTTGCATTGTGGGACTTGCCTCAGAAAAATAAGGCATACTCAGAGGAAAAGATGGCAACAAGCATGGAGTGGAAATTTGAACCATATGTTCGTTATGCCTGGGAAGCTTAAGGTTTTGAAATATTTCCTCAACAATATTCCCTCGGCAACTTTGCTAGACTCGATGGCGCTGCAGCCTCGCCGCTTAGGCACCGCCTCGAAAAATTCCCTTGAGGACATTCCTCGACCTGAACTTTCCCTAGTACATTAAACATTGGTGGGTGCATTATGTGATATTGAGCTAATGCAAACAAATATTGGCATGAATTCCATAAAAACCATAAAGGATAGCAACTTTGAGGGAGTAGTCCTATATCAAAGGCCCCCATAAACACATGCCTAGTATGATATATCCAATTGCACCCTCCTCCTGGTTTCACAAGTAGATGTTAGAGCAAGGAAAGGAAGATCAACTTGGTGTTGAAGAGATGTATGCCTCGAACTTACTTTTTCCATATAAAGTATCTTATTGTTTAGTCTCAATTTCGTTGGCCAATTCTTGTGATAGTGAACCTTCACATTTGTATTTTATATATGATTTATCAATACTTTATGGTGCATAACAAAAGCATTTCTAAACTGCCAGGGGTTACATGGCACATTAATTCACGCAATATTTTGGAGGCACTAACTATGTTTCATGTTGGCAACATGCTGGTATGGTGAAACATCATTGTTAATAAAAGAGGTCGAGTTCTGTTTTGAAATGTCATTTTGGAATTCATGGATCACAATATTTGGAGCTATTGGACACAACTCGTATAAAACTTATACTTTATTTCCTATATTGAAGGACATGAGTCATTTTATTCATCATGCAATATCTCGTACAATATATGTAGTGCAAGGCATATATAAAAATGCCATCTTTTTCCTTCTGTTTGGCTCCCTAAGTCACCTGGGTGGTTGCACACTACAGTGGTAAGAATAAAGTAGGTGCTTTATTTTTGGGCTAATTTGTGACCAACCGCCTCCTCATTATTCATAAAATCAAATTCACATTAGTATACTAATTAAGCAAAAGAAATCCTGCTTAATCCACCCGCCCAAAAATTTGTAAATCTTGGAAATTCTTGGATCTTGGAACCGAACAGGAAAATGTAAAATTATTGAATTTCATTACATCCAGATGATCCTTTATTATTCATTGCAGTGGACATAGAATATGTCAAACATTGAAAATATGTAGCAAAATGATATGAATCTTAAGAGGGAACTTGTAGCACAATATATATATTTATACTGTAACTCTACGTCTATCTACAAACAAGCTGCAACTATTAGAGCTGCTATGGAAGAGCTTTTTGAATCTTGAACGAAGTTATTCTTTTGTTGAATAGTGAATGGACTCCTCGAGCAGAAAGTTTGTGATTGCTTTGGCACTATCCCTTTTGCCATTTGTGTTGCATGGAATGTATGACCTGCCTGGTCGATTCTAGCTCCTCGCACATTATGCATTGTTGTTATGAATAGTTAAATTTTCTTAAATGTATGCATATGTTGCACGAAATATAGCATTTTTTAAGCATAGAATGTCTGATCTTAAGAAACTTGAACTTGCAAGTTGCATTTTCAGTTGCATTTAGATAATATTTTTGGTCATAGCCAATCATGGCGGACATGAAAGGCTTTAGCACTTATTGGAGAACATTCGCAACTTTGGAGTAACTTGGATATGAATTGTAAGTTTATATTACCTTCTACTTTATTTGATTGTTAATCGATATCGATACATATATAAAGCAGTTTTGAATTTTTCATTGTTTTTGTCCCTCTCTATTTTTTCGGCGCCGCAATCTAAGTGCGGGTTCATTCGCCACGTGTTGATGCTCGCAGGAATCTTGGACGCCATAGCCCAATGCTTCATCAACCTTGCAATCGCCATAGCTATGGAAGCGATGCCGCTAATGGAAAAGCCTCGAAATGTCTAGCGAAAGTGCCAAAAAGTGATGGATTATGCATTGAATGAAGAATTTGGGAATTTAGATCCCACAAAAATTTTTACATGCCTGCTTTGCACCGATTCAAGCCGGAGCTCCTCTACAACCGGGCGGCGGCATTGGAATCCGGTATGGTCTATTATTTTAAATTGGGTCCTTCAGATTTGAGTTGTTTGATCCGAAATTTCTTTTCTTTTTCCTTTGGAATTGGAGCTGCTTTGTCTAAATCTGTTCTCCGTTTCCACCAGTAATGATTTTGATCCGGGTCTTCGAATTTGAGCCGCTTTGATTCAAAATTCTGTTGTTTCGCTTTTATTTCGTCGCCCGTCGAAAGTCGCATTCTCCGAAAGCAATATCCGTGGAAGTATTACTCCAATTTTAGTTCCCCTGGCCAAACCTACCAAATTCGCTTCATTGGATCCAATAACGGAACTAAGAGAACATGAAATAATCGACTAACACACAAAGAAACCGCAGCTCAATCTTAATATTCCATCGACTAATCGGGCCAAGCAGCCCCAACATGCATTTTCTAAAGGCGAGCTTGAAAGAAATTAAAAGAGGGCAACAAAGACTGAATGGAAGGGAAGAAGGGTAGACTACACTATAGCGCCATAGCCAAAGTCTGGGCAAGCGGGGTTATGGTACCGTGGACGCCTTCTAAATATACCAAGATCCTACCCGCACACTCCGCAGAAATCCCCCATCCGTCCTTGACCGCACGGGCCCTCCGCCTATCCCGCACTCGAGATGACTCTAGTGCGGGTAAGGGACACGGCATGTGTCTTATGCGTGCCCTCCCCTATGGGCTCCTATCACAAATGAAGCATAAACAACGCCGTAACTAGCAATAACAATACATCATACTACCTCGAAGGGTAACCCATCCACATATCCACAACTACAAAGAAGATAATCATATGCCATAAAACATGAGAGCTCCTACCCATGGCTCCGACTCATAAGGAGGATGACTGACTGGCTAGGCCTCAAGATAGAGCAGACCGAGTCATAACAATGGCGGGCCGGGCTATAGACAATGGCTAGGGTTGACCACTCCATCCGCCCCATGTGCATAGTTTGCGTGACGAGCTAGATCGGCTCGCATGACTCTAGCCTTCCTGATACGCAATCCCATGGCATCACCCATCTGGACTATTCCAAAGTTGCATCTCCCCAAATTGCCGAGGCAGAAGGGTTGCATCTCCCTTCCCGGGGTCTAAAGGTTCCACGGGCGCTAGAGAATCGCGGGCGACACACGATTCGCACTGACTTAACCCCCAAAACACAGAGCCAAGTCACTTGCAACTCCTGAGAGGCAGGGCGACACCATTGCCCCAGGAGGTGCGGACCCATGCCCGGCCCACACAAAGTGACCGACCATAGGCCTAGCCCGCTTTGGGATCCCCAGTAGCCACGCTTAGCAGGGATCCTCCCTCTGTATTGCCTCTAGCCCCGTTGTGTAGTGCTGAGTCATATCATAGCCCCAATAGCCCGGTGGGCTCTTATGCACAGGCCGTAACTAAGGGGAACTAAGGGGTCTAAACTAGGAGCATACTACATATGGCTCTAGGTCTCTACCCCCCTTCCCCATACAAGAGGAGCAACATGATCAACCAATATCACATACCATCATAACATAATCATAGTAACATCTTAACCTAATCATACACATCTAACTTACAGTTATGGTTCCTTGATTAGGGTTCAAGATGTTGAATAAGGGTTCTAGGATGGCTCTACTCTAGCTACGAAATACTAACCCATCTGGAGTGCTAACTTCCAGATGATCTACCAAGAGCACTACTCCACATACCTGCTCCAAAAGCACTCCTTCCCAATCTTGGCGTCTCCATGGTCTTCGAATTGGTCGAAGCTGTAATCCACACTCCGGGGGCTGCTGCACTAGCCTATGACACAACAAACGGTGCTCGAAACGGAGTTTCGAGTGCGTAGATGAGTCTCATGGTGCTAGGGTCAGGAAAGAGGTCTAGGGTTAGGGTTTGTGCTAATATAAGTTAGGGTCCACATGGGATGCCACGTGGCACCAATGGGTGGGGCCGTGTATGTTGCCCAATGAGATAAGGCCATGTGGAAATGGACCTTATCCTAAGGTTATCTAAGTTAAGCATTTAACTTAGATGTGCACCCATTGCCACTTCCTAAGGTATACAAGGCTACATGAGTAGACTTGTATAGTGACGGGTCCAGGAATATACGTATTTATGGCGTATATTCCCCTGCAACGTCACATTCTCCCCCCCTTAGGATAATGGTGTCCTCAGCATTACGCTAAGGTAACTACACTACATGTTCCTGCAAAAACCATTTACATGCAACTTCTATTATTCAATTAACATATAGTATAGGCTATATTTATACTTATACAAAATTATATAGCCTTAACAACAGTAATACTATAGTAAGTCAAAACATTATCACATAACATTAGGGTTCATAATTTTTAAGTCTAAATTATGCCTCCCCCCTTCCATCGCACGCGCCCCCGCCGGTGTTCCTATGCCCGCCTCGCACGAAAGTAGCACATTACGTTAGTTAAATTAATAAATTGTGGTTTTAGGGGACCACCTCCCTTACCTACCTCCTTGAGCCGAACTACCAGCTCAAGGTTACCCTACTACCTTGCACCCGATCATGGCCCCTAAGGATTTGAGCTTAAGGAACATTTAAGATGCTCCTATCATCGCCATGATCAAGTGCTACCTTGTACTCTAGTTACCATTCGCTGTCGAGTACTCCCCAAAGGCATCATGCCCCAAGGGTTTCAAGCTAGGAATGTCTCACGATCCCATCATCGCCAAGATGACCACTTAACCTTCACCATGACCCCCTATGGCCGTGTGCGCTGCTTCCCAGTATCGTGGCATAGAGAGCATCCTACGATGTCCCATCATCGCCCACCATGCCTTACTTCCTCTCTCGCGATGACCCTAATGGTCATGCGCGCACCTCTTGGTGCGCCGGCCTAGAGAATGCCTTAAAGGCGATCCCATCATCGCCACATCGCCCAAGAAATTGGCACATGCACTCTACTAACTAGAATACATATACCAGAGCTAAGGCTAACTAAGAAACATACTAAGCTAACCTCCTGGCTAGTCGGCGTCGACCAAGTCGGAGATGACTCGCCCATCAAACTCCTTTCATGAACTGAACGGGTATTGTTTCTCCAAGTCCCGCTTCAATACCCATATCGCTTTCTTCCACTATGCAAGTGTTTCCCACTTGACCAAATACCGGAGGAACTGAGACCTCCTAGTCTTCTTAAATGACTTATCAAGAAGCAATTCAGGCACAATTTCAACTTGCTCTTCTGTCATTTCCAACAAAGTTGGAGTATCCAAAACCTCATCAGGGTTACCTTTTCAATAAACTTACGTGGAAGACCTTGTGAACCTTGAGGTGTGCCGGAAGATCCAACTTGTAGGCCTGAGAGCCCACTCTCTCCAAGATCTTAAACGGACCGTCCCACCTAGGGGCGAGCTTCTTGCAATTCCCTATGCGAAGCTTAGCTTGCTTCACCTTGATCTTCAACCACACATTGTCGCCCACCTTGAAGTCCCTACGGTCCCGGTACCTCGCTTGGCCACACTCTTCTGCCGACTTCTTGCTGCTAAAAGGTGCCCCCTTACAGCTTCCACCAACTGCTGCATATCTCCTAGCATTTGCTGGGATACTTCGATCTTTGACACAGGATTGTGCCAAGTGTCTGGGGTGAGGCACTGGTACCCGTAGTCGATCATAAAGGGAGACATCCGATGACTCCCGCCAGATCAAGCAGGCTTAACCCTACCAAGTGGATGAAATCATCCCACTTGGATTGCTTATTCCATACATAACTTCGAAAGATATCTTCGATGATGCGATTCGGCCCGGCCCGTCTGGCCATCCGTCTGAGGATGGTAAGCCGTGCTCATCGAGAGCTTGGTCTGGATCATGGCAAAAAGATCCTGCCAGAATGCACTCATGAACTTAGAATCCCTATCTGAGATTATCTCTCGAGGCATGCCATGGAGTCTAAAAATCTCCTTTACAAATCGAACGGCAAAGGTTAAGGTCAGGTCCAGAGTTTTGCAAGGCACAAAGTGTGCCATCTTAGATAATTTATCTACGACCACCATTAGTGCATCTTTGCCTCGAAGAGTCCTAAGAAGTCCTGTAATAAAATCCATGCTTATTACTTCCCATTTTGCATTCGGCACTGCCAAAGGTTCCAAAGCTCCCCGAACCAAGGCCGCTTCCTCGCCTTTAGTCTCACGGGCAATAACCGGCATTCCCTAATATATCCGCTATCTCTGCTTTTCATTCCCGCCAGAAATAGCTACTTCAATCTTGAAATACGCCTTCATAAATCCCGCGGTTCTGCTATTGGGTCATTGTGTGTGTCATGAAGAATTAACTTCCTTACTCTTGACGCATTCGGCACACACAACTTATCTTTATGGTACAAGAGGTTGTCTTCCTTCCTATAATGTTTGAAAGCCTCCCGCCTCCTTATCTATTCTAGCCTCCTTTAGAGAGGCTTGCCCATACCTCCTTGAAATCACCATCGACGGCAATGTCTCCCTCAATTTTCTTACCATACTCACTGAAAGAGTTGATATAGCATTACAATGCGCTCTCGCCTCTCGAATGGTCTCCTAGAGAGGGTATCTGCAACAACATTAAGCTTGCCGGGCTTATACACTATGTCAAAATCATATTCCTCAAGGAATTCCATCCACCTCCTTTGCCTTAGGTTGAGGAGTGGTTGGGTGAAAAGATATTGAAGGCTCTGGTGGTCAGTATCTAACTGAAACTTCCTCCCCAGCAAATAATGCCTCCAAATCCTTAGTGCCCTGACAATGGCTAATAACTCCCCGATCATGGGTTGGGTAAAGCGTTCGCCGCCATCTTCTTCGAAATGTAGGCTACTACCCTTCCTTCTTGCATCAAGATCGACTGTTGCTATCTTGCTCGCATCCATGGCTACTAGCTTATCTTTGCTCTGACCGAAGGACAAGGACCGAGTCGCCGTTAGAGCCTCTTTGAGCTTCTCAAAGGAAGCTTGGATTTTTTCTAACCAATGGTTAGTCCAATCCTTAATCTTTTTTGCCTTGGTGAGGTCCGATAAGGGGGACGCCCACCTAGCGAAGTCCTTTACAAACTTCCTATAGTATCCTGCCAGACCGAGAAAACTTCTCACTTCTCCACGCCTTCCTTGAGTCGGCCAATCAACTATTGCCTCAATCTTTGACAGACTGTAGAAATCCTTCAAATTGCTACCACGCCCCAAATATTCCACTCGACCTGTTGCAAAGTGGCATTTGGAGAGCTTCCCATGCAACCAATGCCGTCTCAACTTCTCCTACACTCTTCTCAAATGCTGGCAATGCTCTTCAATGGACTTGCTGTAGACTAGGATGTCGTCGAAGAATACAATGACAAACTCGTCCAAGAACTCCCTGAAGATGTCGCTCATGAGACGCATGAATGTTGCCTGGCATTCGAGCAAGCCAAAAGGCACATCAGAACTCGGCGCCCGCATCGCATTCCCAAGGGCCTTATGGATATCTTCTTCCTTTATCCTTATTTGGTGGTAACCTCGACCTTAAGTCAATCTTAGAGAAAACTTTCGCCCCTTGAGCTGATCCATCAAATCATCTGCCCCTTTGGCAGAGCATACTTATTCTTTATCATCCTTGTTAAGTCGGGCGATAGTCTATACACATTCTTAGGGCTCTCGCCTTTCTTCTCTTGGACTAAGAGTATGGGTGCCCCAAAGGGAGACACACTTGCTCTTATAAATCCAAGGTCAAGCAATTCCTACAACGCTTCTTGAGCTCTATATCAACTCGAGGTGCTCATTCTCAGAAGGTACCTTTGCTGGTAGGCTTAGCATCCGAGCCAATGTGATTTCACACTCTACACCCCTATAAGGTGGGAAATCGACTTGACATCCTAAAAATACATCATTGAACTCCTAATTAGCCTTGCTAATCGGCTTGGGCAACCGATTCCCATTTAGGTCATTTCCCCTTTTTACTTGGTTCAATTGCCTCTAACCTCGTAATATAATCCACCTTGTTCCCTTTCTATACTCTTTCTTAGTCGCTTCATAGAAATGCACTGCATAGGAGAAGCTACCTTCTTACCTTTTACTATGAATTGTTGCCCTCTCGGCCAGCCACATGGAGATCTCATTGCCCTTGAAATAATCATGGCTTTAGTCGGCTTCAGAACTCCATTCCTACTATAAGATCATACTTTCCAATATCCATGACTTCTACCCCCATCAGCCACTTGCTTCCACTAAGGTCTATGTCAAACGTGATCCTCCTCCCCTTATGTGGCTAATGGCACCACTTGCCATGCTAACCGCCTTGGCTTTGACTTCAAGACCTTGCTCTTCATTAGGGCAAAGAAGCCTAGGAGAGGCAAAGTTATGAGAGCTACCGTGATCTATCAAAACTAGGTATGGACTCCATTCATGATTCCTCACCGAGATGATCAGGATTGATTCTCAACATCCACTCAATAGGCCGCATTGCATTTTGCACTCACCTTCAATGAAATCTTGAGCTTCCGCTTGTTGTCATCTTTTTTTGCCACCCCTGTTGGAGATTCCCAATCGCAGGAGTTCGCCAATGTTCGTGCATGATGACTAATGGGCAGTTGGTGTTCTGCGGGCCTCGGCCGGAAGCACCTAAACACAACTTCTTCTCAATGCACTCCTATCTCTTCCCTTAGGGATGTTGTCTAAAAGGCTTTGAGCTAACCCCCCGATCCATCCTATGGCTTAAGGCCTCCAAAGTGCTTTCCCCGAGCTTCCCATGTTGTATCCCACCGGGCAGGTTTGTTTGCTTGCCTATTCTCGAGCATCGCCTTGTTGTTTTACCCTTGAACGGCAATTGTTTTCTCTCGAGTTGCCGGTGCTTCTTCCAAACTTAAGGCCTTGTCCTCTTCCCCGACCGCCTTTGGGTTAATTGTTTCGAACTAACCTCTTGATGTTATTCGGGGAGTCCTTCAATGTAACCATCGAATCGCTTGTCTCTCATGGATTCTCGGCACATTGAGTCTTAGCCTCATAAATTCCTTCAGATACTTGGCTACCGGATAAGGTACCTTGGTTCAATCAGAGAACTGTTGATCCGTCATAGTGTGCGATCTCTGACGTAATGCTTTATAAAAGCTTTTATCAATGTCTTGAATTGCAGCCTATTTCATCTCAACTTATTAGACTTAGCATACCCTTTCCACCATATCCTTAGCTGGGCCTATTAAATTGGCTGTAGCAACCTTCCCTATATCTTTGTCTTTCATGCCGTAAGAATTACCAAACTCTTCCATTTCATCAAGCCAAGCTTCCCGCTTCATGCCCGACTGCCTTTCCCTCGAAAACGACCAAGCTTCCTTGTTTTCCAAACATTACTCATGGCACCGGCCCACTTTCTTCTCTCGATAATCATCCGCCTTCCCCGCTTTTTCCTACCTTGTGATGCATCCACACTCATCCTCTGTCCTGACCGGCCGAGGCATCCGATACGCTAGAGTCGGATGGTGTTGACTCTTTCGCTTCTCCGCTTCTTCTCGCCCTTGACATTTCCTTGATTCTCTTCCCTTCCGGCCGTGGAGCCTCATCAACACCTTTTGTAATGGGGGTGGAGGTAGTGGTGGAGGTCCGTATTCTGAAAGCATTCATCAATGAGGTTGCCCAATCGAAGTAGGTTATGCATCCGGTTTTCATCCGCGTGAACCTTGCATTCACCGCTTTCCACCGCCATTTCATCGTTGTTGTCGCCTTGTTCTCGCCTCAAACAAGTTTCTAGGTACCCAATGGTGTCAGCCGGCCCCGCCTTTGAGACTGGAAACATGTTCCTTGTCGCAAGTATTGGTCATCAATGCTTGTATTTGCTTATACATTATTCATCCTTATTTACAAGACAATTATTGTTAGGTACAAAAGAAATCATATCAAAACTCCACTTATAAGTCAAGGGCAATATATATCAATTAATATATAAGTGTTATACATTTATATGAAGTACATGATAATTCATAGAACTGAAGACATTCAATACAATTTAGAAGATCAATGAAAATGAAAAATATTCATCTTCGATGCCCCTTCATCGATTTGAAGAAGTTCTTGACATCCCCGAAGTCGTAGTCCTTTGTCGGACGCCCGCAAGATGTTCCCGGAAGGCCCCCTAAGTGCTCGAGCCATTTTAATTTGCAGGAGTTCGGTGCCGCTGTCGCCACTACCGCCATTGTTAAGGCCCCCTCGAGGTGGCCTCCCCGGCTAAGTCGAGGCGCTGGAGTGCCACCATCTCTTTGAAGAGGATGATATGATCCGCTACACGGGATCTAGTTTGGCGTGCCCCAAGCCGAGAGTGCTATGAGGAGCCACCGGACTCTCCTCGTGGGCTGAACTTTTGGCTGAAAAACTATCATCCGCCTTTTGGTGGTCGAAGATAGTACCGGGTGCCTTACCCCCTTCCCCTATGGCCTTCAACCCGCAAGGCCCCTTCTCGAAGCCGCCACCGTGAGGGCCTAATGCCAAGAGGTCTTCATGGTCCCTCCACATGGTCGCTTGTGCTCTCCGCATTGATGCTACCGGATGCCTCCCGCATACCCTGGAACGAACTGTTCGGCCAGAGCTTGGGCCTCTTCCCGGTTTGTACAATGCGCTTTGTATTTGTTGAAACTCCTCCTCCGGATGATTGGTTCCCCGTCGGCATACATCTCCTTTATCCGCTAATAGGTCGCTATATCTAACATTGTCTCCCCGACGTGAAGAGTGCCGCCTCCGCTAGCTCCCTTTGGGATTTCCTGATAGGAATAGTCGGCGAAGTCGCCGGTCGCCTCCTTTGCCATCAAGCCTAGGAGCTCGTTTCGATTCTAAGCCCTTCTTCTTGGCAAGAAGGAAGGTTGAGGATGTCGCTTGCCAAGATGTACTCCTCCCATCGGCGACTATTGGCTATAGGGCTGCGATGCCGGGTGGGCTCATAGGCCCCCATTTCTGATTTCATCATCATGCCCGCTATTCGCCTCGATCCTTGTCGCCTCTTCCCAACCCGGGTTTTCTTCCCCTAGTCGCCGAAGTCTTGCTCGACCGCAAGTTCGTCGGTGTCCCCGATGTCATGCCATGGAACATGTACCGGAGGGACTCGATCTCGGGATGTGGCTTTGCCCTTCGAGTGTCGAAAGGGCGCTTAGGTCCAAAGGCTGAATTGAGGGCTCTCCCACCTTGTTGATTGCCTTATACCGCATGAATAGAGCGAGGGGGCGCATGGGCCGAGATATCTATGCCTATTGTGCTTGCAGGTCATGTAGTCGGGCATGGTTCTTGTCCTATCCTACGCCTTGTTTTTGCCCTTGATCCTCCCCTTAAGGCTTGGCTAAGCCCGAATCTAGGGATACCCATTTCCCTTCCCTAGGCGGCAAGCTAACTTCCTGTGGTCGGATAGGTTCAATATCAGATCGCTTTATACGTAATAATGCATTTTTCGCTTGATACGCGACAAAATTTGACGCTTAATACGTCAAAAATACGTCCCAAAAAAAAAATTCCTACGTCGAAAAATTTTCGCAGTTTAAACCTTCAGGCTACGCTGAATCTTTTTTTCGCAGTAGTTTAAACCTTCAGCTTCCACGCCGAAAAAAAATCGCGAAAACGAACCTTCGCTTTCACTTACGCCAAACTTTTATGCAGGAATCGTTTCGCTTTACGCCAAAAAAAAAAAAAAATTTAAAGTTCGCCGTAGTTTAAATCGGTTTCGATAATAAAGTTTCGCTGTAGTTTAAACAGAGAGGTTTCGCTTAAACTTTTTTTTTGAATTTTGAATTTTTTTTTGAATTTTTCCAAATGGCGAGTATAAAATACCTAAAATAATGTATTTTCCCCAAAAATACGTATTTTTGACTTTATAATGCCTAAAAAATAATTTCATAATGCACGTAACCTATCCCCCCGCCTGTAGGATCTCACGATCATATTGGCAAATGATGTCAGTATAGAAGGGTGTTCTGGTCAATGTTGCATGAAGATCAAAGAGATGGTCGAATACATGGAAGGCCTATTCAGCAGGAAAATCATGGATATGGTTGGCAGTATCATACCATCAGACAAAGCTACTGGGCGCCATTGAGCAGAGATAAGTGTAGAAAATGACTTGGAAAGATTGATGGAAGCTTGGAAAATTGCCTAAGATGACAAGAGCAGTTCTGGTGAAGGGAAAATGGCAAATGAGGCCCCTTTTATAGACTATGGTCTGCCTTGGGTTCCGTGCACAAGGGTTCTTGATGGAATAGACTTTTGTTCTAAAACTATGGATGTCCAAATGAGCTACCATCAAGTGCAAATCTAAGCAAAACCAGGCAAGAAACACTACATGGCAGTTTGTTGGATCAAATTTGGTCAATCCATGCCAAAAAAGGGTCAACCCGAGTCGATTCGCGTAAATAGGCTATGCGTTGCGAACGCAGGGCGATTTTGCGCAGATCATCCCGGTTTGGCTGATTTGGGAGATGATTAGACATTTCTAGGGGTTATAAGATGCTAACATGCCTATTTGGGTGGACTCTAATCTAGCTAGCAACTTGTTTCAAGTAAAATGGACATCTAAATTGGCCCTGCGTCGCGAACGCAGACGCATTCTGCGCGGATCGACCCGGTTTGGCCAGAAGTTGGCATTTTTAGATGATTCTTTGCTGAAATTAACTTCTAAACTGGGTTCCTAGGCAAATTCTAAACAATTTACTATCTTTTAGCACAAATTTTCAATCATTTTTGTCCCAAATCCTAGTACCCGGGTTGATTCACGCTAAGCGCTCGTCGGCCGAATGCAGTCGATTTTATGCTTACAGATGTCGATTTTTGGGGATCGACCGGGTTCACATTTTTGAGGCAAAATTGATTTCTTTGTGCTGGGACCTATGGCATTTAACCTATTACAAGCATTTTAAGCTTTATACAAAAAAATGTACTACAATCTAGCTTACTTAATTACACTTTCGAAGCATAATACAATCAAATTACAAAAAAAAGGAACTTATATATATATGAAAAAAAGTTAAGTACATTGAAAAACTTTATCTAATTACAAAACTTGAGGCCTCAGGGTCTCTCTTTGTGGATTCTCCCCCAAGGGCATAATCCTTAGGCATAACCATGGGACCATGGATGGCGAAAGATTCCCCTCTTCAAAGAGCTGAATTAGCTCGCCTCTGCTGGTTAGGTGTGACCCTATAATCAACCGAACTCCCTGCATCACCCACCGGAGGAGCCGCCAAAGGCTTTTCCGATGAGGAGATTAGTACACTATTGAAAGTGCCTAATTTCCCTAAATACCCTATGCGGCTCTGTGGGAGTTAGGTCCGTGGTGGACCTTCTTGACTTCTCCCCGGCCCGGGTGGCGGGTTTGGCTAGTTCTTCGTCAGCCTCCCCTTCACGGACTTCCGCAGGGTTTTGCTTGCAGTAAGACAATCATTGTACCTCCCCACCGACGGAGGTACTCTGGTACACCTTCATCCCGGCTTGAACTCCCGTCTGCGGGCCGCGTGGTCACGCCTTCACCTTCCTTCCTTCACTACCTTAGGTGGCTTGGGCCACTTAGGTAGGGGTGGGCGTAAGGCCGTCAGTGCAGTCAAGGTTCCCAGCTGCTCGTGCTCCTCCTCCTCCGTTCTCCTCCTCGTCTTCCTCCTCCTCTTCCTCCTCCACGACCTCCCCTCCTCCCGTGGGCAAGGTTCTTCGATGGTGACGGTCCCCCGTGGCTTATCCCTCCTCGCCTTCTTCCTCCTCTCCTTCTCCTTCTGCTTCCTCTCCCTTTTCTTTATGGCCGCCGTCTCCTCGGGCCACTCTGTTACTTTCTCCTTCCCCTTCTTCTTTTGCTTGAAGAAGAGGTCAGCCTCTTGGGGGCTGCACAGTCTCCCTCCTCCTCGGTGCTCCCTCCTCCCTCCCGGATAGAGGGTCAGCCGGTTTGTTGGGTCCCTACCGACGAAGAGGTGCTCTGCGGCTCCTCCTGCGAGGCGTGGAAAGTCTCGTCAGTTGAAGAGGACGACTCCTCGCCTTCCTTCGGCCGGAGGTGCTCTGGGGATCCTGCTTTCCATGTCCACCACCCTGTAGCCATCGAAGGGGAGCTCCTTGGGCCAACCTTTCCATAGGTTTGTTTGGTCCTTGCCATGTCTTACGGTCAGGAAAACTGATGACGTAAGGCTGATCAAGAGAGAGAAGGTGTATAGGCAAGGTTGGGGGGAAATGAGGTGGCAAGAAGATATTTAAAAAGGAAGATGCTCTAGGGAATATTCCCCTACCATTAATAGGTCTAATAATTAGCCCCCCTTATTAATTACTCCCATATTCTTAATTATTAGTATACACTTAATTATTAATATATACTTAATACTGTATTATACTTAAAATTTCGAATTTTTCCTAATGGTTTGAAGTGCTACTTATGAATTTGCGCCATTTTTCACCAAGGTCTCGGATTGGCATGATTCTTCGACCCATTTTTGGTGAAATCTGATGTTAATTTGCATAATTTCCACTCCAATTTTACTAGAATGTTGATTTGACTCATTCTTTTTCCTCATCTAACAACTTAGCCTATTCTTACGGACCCACTACCTAGGAGAAAAAAATTTTCCTCTATTTTCTGAAGAGAAGTCCTATGCTTACATTTCGTTAAAATTGATTGACTGGTTGCTTCTGGGGATCAGAGCTACTAGAATCAGAGATGCGACTCTAATCCTACGTTGGGTAGTTGCATATCACAACGTAGAACAAGATCTGAGATTGTGATAATTTTAGATTACCTTTACTGATACTTGCATATTCTCAAAGTTAGGGCTATATATTGTTCTTACTGATCACCTCCAAGCTTGCAATGATCATCTCCAAGTTTGCAACAATCTGCCCAGGGGATCCTCTTATGAGTAGCAGTTTGTATCGAAACCCACAAACAACGGCTTAAAGGGGGAAAAAAGCTAGCAGAATAAGCCCTGCTTGAAAATACTTCTCTTAAGTTTCAAGAGAGAATCATCGGGCAAAGGGCATGTTGCCATCACGAGTTTCTTATTTTCATCTTTGGTTTTCCAGTTATTTTATTCATGGACATCTTCTTTTTTAAAAGGAAGGGCTTTGATTTTTCGTGCCTCTAATGCCGCATGTAATGTCATGATGACATTCCTCCTCTGCCGCTTATGGCTTAATTTTGAATCTGATCGGCCACCTATGTGAATTTTGAATCGACCGCCATATAATCGACGTGAAATTAATTTAGAATATAGGATGGAGAAGGTAATGCCACATAAAAGGAGTTGTAATCAAGTGTGCTACTTATTGCCCTCCCCATGTAAGTTCACTCATAGTAGGCACAAGGTCTACTTTCACAAATGTTGCAAAATTGTTCTTTCCTTGCTATAAACCAAATCATCTTAGTCTTCCTAGATGCACCAATTATTTCAAGCATGACATCAAGTAAATGTTTCTTACTCCTAAACATTTAGTATGACGATATAGTTATTCGGCATTAAGCACTATGTTAAGGTCGGCTTTCAATATTAGGAGGTTGTTACATGGGTAGATGATCGCTAAGATGTGGCAATCAATGTTGGGATGGATGTACTTGATTGACTCAATCTCGATTTAGCATAGTCATGCAAAAGGCTCTCCACATCTTTACACACCTTTCTGTTAGACATGAGAAATCTATATTTTCTTCCATCTACGAATTCTATTACATAAATTCCATACGTCCATGACTAATGCCCGGCATCGCCGGGCACACGTTACTAGTTGACTGTTACATTTTCAAATCTGTAGGGTAAAATATAGTTCTAAGCTTTGGAATATCAATTGAGATCTACAATTTGTAATTTATTGTTTTAGTTTATAAATGTACGTCGTCACATATAACCTTCTGTTGGAGGTCCAAAAGCATTATAAAGACTGAGTTTTAGAAGAGACAAGCTGTCTGTAGCTGAACTTCCTTATTTTACATGGATGACAATTCTTGCAGGTCTAGCAAGCCTTCATTAACTTAGCTCTAAACCCCTCCCATGTCAGCAACTGCCTTTGATTATTATACCAATCAGATATCATGTGCACACCTGCTGCTCTCCATCGACGTTACGTCAATGGGTGGACTGAAGCAACCAGAGGACCACCATTCAATGGAATCCACCAACAACTTGCAGTCATGCTAGTGTGCACAAGATGGTGAAAATGAAACAGAGATTGTACAGTCTCTCATGCAACTAGCAATCCTCTAAGAAATGGAGATACATTAGGGTATGCCGTCAGTGGATAGAATAGAGCCCAGGGGAAAAGAGGCCTAAGAGACCGAGACCCAAAAGAAATGCACATTTGCAAAGACTGATAAACAAGGCGGGAACCCGGGGACTCATCCACATTATTCAAAATTCTCCAAATGAACTTAGAAATCATCACCTTGCTCTGCAAAAGAAAATTGATCATTCCAAGGCCGCCAAAATGCTTTGGCAACATGCACTTTTCCTCTCTGTTCCCCCAGGATATGAAGTTCCTGAAAACCCTGACGAGAAGTATCTTTGACTGTGGAGCCAACATGAATGAAGCCATATACACATGGGTGCTGCTTAAAACTGACTTATCCTGCCATGGAAAGCTTCGCTGTGGACCACCAAAAAAGGTGCTTTTCCAAGCCCTTAATCACTGCCTCCCATGCATCTCCTGATGAGATATGAACACCTACAGGGATACTGAGAAGTTTGGTTGCTTTACCATGGGGAAGGATCTTCCATGGAAAGGTAGCTACACATGGTGGAACTGGAGAGTCCAATGCCCATAGTGCTGTACACTTCTGCCAACCCACAAAAATACCAGATGCTAGGGAAAAGGAATCCAACAAGAAAATGGCATTCTGCAAATTTTTCTCATCTGCCCTCAGAAAAAGGAAAGTGTCATCCGCATATTGATTACAGATCTCCTGCGACCCATTGTTCATAGGAAGTCTATGCAAGATTCCCTCCTGTGCGGCAAGAGAGAAGACCTGGGCAAGGACCTCAGCCACAACTGTAAATAACAATGGAGCTAAAGGGCAGCCCTGACGGATGCCACGACCCACCTGAAAGAATGCTGAGGGTTCCCCTTGGAAGAGAATAGAAGAGCGAGCAGAATAATGAAGCCTCATGACATCAGCTGTGAATTGTGCACCAAAACCAAAGCGTAAAAGACATTTCTCTAAGAAGGCCCAGTCAACACTGCCATATGCTTTTGCAAAGTCCAGCTTCAAATATACAATTTCATGGCCCTGAAGTCGAGCCCAGTAAATACCTTCATAGGCAGCAGCAACATTGTTTAATATGCATCGTCGCGGCAGAAATCCTGACTGTATAGAGGATATGGAATCAACAAGAATATCCCGAAGCTTTTGTGCATAAGCTTTGGCAAAAATCTTGTACACAGAAGATAGTAAGGTGATAGGGTACCAGTCCGAAATTGTTGAAGGTTCCTTACGCTTAGGAATAAGAGAAATGCAGCCCGAGTTGAGAATTTTGTCTAGACGCCTTTGCCTCTTGAAATCCTGAAACCCATCGTACACATCATCGCCAACACAATCCCATAACTCCTGAAAGAACTCCACAGGAATACCATCAATTCCAGGACACTTTCCTTCTTCAGAAGGAAGGAAGCATCTGCTAAATCATTCATCGTAATCTCTGCTTCTAGAGTAGCTCTTTATTCCTCAGATATAATAGGATGTATCTTTGCCAGTAATGCCTCCTGAAAATCTGATTGGAAGGGAAGACGACGAGAAGCAAAAAAGGAAGAAAAGTGGCCATGCAGAAAGAACTTAAGTTGTTGAGGATCAGAGATGAGAGGCCCATCTTGAACTTGGAGAGACACCATCGCAGAAGCTTGTCTCCGAATTTTTGCAGCTCTAAAAAAGAAGCATGTGCAACGATCCCCCTCTTTGAACCATTGCAGGCCCGCTTTAACTCGAGCGTGATGAACTTGCTTAGCTTCCATCTGTCTAATGCTGGCCAAAATCTGCTTCTCCTGCTGGGCATCTGATGGTATAACAGACCTGCAAGCCACTAATTGTTGGTACAGAGCAATCAAAATCCCTCGATTAGGAAAATATGAAAGTACGGGAAGAATGAACGTTAGGCGCAGGAAGGGGCATCGTCTTGGGAAGCGTGCGAAACCAGGTCCCGATGGATGAGGCCTTTCTAGAGGCTGTTCTCCAGGGACTTGGGTTCCCGAGCATTCCCTTAGATCATGATGTGACAGTAGCTTACCTAGATAGCATAATAAATCAGACGTACACATCTAATTCTAGGATAGGATTTTCTAGACAGGCCTTCGGCACCCATTATCTCTGTATCTTATGCTTCGATAGGGTAGGATCTTTAAGGATTTCGGCTCACAACACAGGATATCTTGCAGCAGGAAGATACTCAAGAAACATCTTTCAAATTTCAGTTCTCGAACGATTTGGCACGGAACCTCTCTGCACTGGTCGACATTCTTTGATCTTAGGGCCGCCCAATTCTTGCTGGACTTGGAAATTGTAGTTTGGAGGTTTGCTTTGGCGAATTAGTTCTCTCTTTCTTGTCTCAGGAAAGTATCAGAAAAGGGGAAGATGGCGGGAGTTGGAAATCAAGGAAAGGGGAAGAAGGCTATCAGCGCAGAGAAGCAAAGAGAGATGAGGAATGGAACATGATCTTCTGGCTGGAGGATAGGAATGATGTAGCTTGGAAAAATCTCAAGGAACTGTATGTTGCCTTTGAGATCATTAAAGATCAGCAAGAAGGCGGCTGCATTCTGCATGGATGTCTCGGGGGAGGGATCGATTTGTGCCAGTTTGGACAAAATCAAGAAGCTTGAAGAGGATTACACTGGTGGGCGAGCAAATGATAGGGATTGGGCCTGGAACACTCTGGAAATCTTGCAAGAAATGGACAGAAACCTCTATAAGCTCATCACGGCTAAGCAAGGGCATAGTGAAGAGGACTGTTGCAGCTTAAAAAACAATATATTCCAGAAATTCATGAACGAAATGCTTAATAGAACTAAGGAGATTCTGGTGGAGATGGAAAAGCTTAAATGGAACTCGATAGCCTCAATTAAACTGATAAGGAGGTGGGAAGACGCGGATGATCAAGTAATTGAGAGACAGCGCAGGATCTTCAAGAATAACCTTTCTTATGATGCAGCCCAGGTGCTTGATAATGTCTCCAAGAACTATGAAACTCATCAGATCCGCTTAAAAAAGGATACCAAGGCATGCAAGATCCGGGATAGCAATGGGTTCTTTAATCCTACAGAGGTTGGCCAGTGTGATTGCAAGAATTGTGAAGAGGTGCAGATATCCATGCTGAACAAAACCAGTACCAAAGTGGGGGACCACCATATCTGTAACAGAGCTCCAATCTTGGGTAAAAGCGACACTGCCAAAGGTTTGAATATCCCCTCTTATAAAAATGCTCTTCTTAATCAAGTTAATTATGATTTCAATTCGTCTTATCTTGCTAATGAGGGCAGAAGAGAGATTAAGGAGGGGATTATAGATCTTTCTGGTATCAGGGACTCCTCGGCCTCAGATTTGTACTCTAAAAAAGGCATCCTTATCCATTTTCCTAATAAACCCCCATCCCTTGGGGAGGTTAAGTTCTGGATCACTAAGCTTCAAAGAATCCCGATCCTTTCTATTCTCAAATTAGACAACAAAACATTCCAAATTCTGTGCTCTGACGAGAATAGTGTAGGATCTATTCTTAGGAAAAGATTGGATAATATTGGAAACAAGGAATTCTTCATCATGAGGTGGAGCCCGATCTTTATCCCGGGTAGTTATGATCTAATATCCACTTCCACCTGGGTTACTTACCCCAACTTACCGCCCAGTCTCTGGACCAAGTCTCACCTGCACGCCATATCTGAGAAATTGGGAGAAGTTATCAGCATAAACATTCCCCAGACAAACTTTCCCTCAGTGTGTATTTCAAAGAGAATAAGATCAGACTGGAGAAGGGAGGTTATAGTGAAAGTCTCTGACTATACGGTATTCAATTTGAAAATTGAGTACTCTAAAATGCCCAAAAAAAATACTGATAAGGGCAAAGGAATAAATTTGGAGGAAAAGGTGAATAGATCCACCCCTCTTATTATTAGACAAGAATGGAGGCCCAAGAATACTAGTATGCAAAACATGGTTCAAAAAGGGGAGAGTAGCAATTGCCCGAGCAATCAGAGTATTAATAATAGTGAGGACCAAGGTATGAAGGTAACTTCAAGTTTGATAAGAACTGGATTCTCACTTTTAAGAATATTGACCTCTCTTTTAAAATCAATCCGGGATTCATGACTGTCTCCATCTCCCAAACAGCTCCTGATATTTTTCAAGAAGATATCTTTGGTAATAAAGAGGAGCATTCTAGTGATAATGATGGTGATGATATAAGCTGGCAGCAGATCAGTCATAAATAATAAAAATATTTAAATGTTAAAGTCTATCAAAATGATTACTTGGAATCTCCAAGGTATTAATAATGGTATCAAAAGGGATAGACTTAAAGTTTGTTTATCTAACCTTTGCCCTGATATTCTTTTTATCCAGGAACACAAGATCCATGATCCCAATCATGAAAGGATTATTTCTAATATTCTTCCTCCTAATTATAATATTTGGTCCATTGTTGCTAATAATTCGTCTGCAGGTATAGCCATAGCATGGAGCCACAGGATTAACATGGAAGATATTTATATGGTTAATGACACTAATGGAAGATGGCAGACTCTTGTTGGTAGAGTAGACTCATGCAAGATTGCCTTTACTAATGTCTATTCTTACCATGAGCCTTCTGAGAGATCTTTGATGTGGAACAGAATTAATAGCAGTTTGAGTAATCTGGATGTGGAGGAATGTGTTATTTGTGGAGATTTCAACATGGTCACAGATAGATTCATGAAAAATAAAAATTTCAGGAATCTTCTTCCTCAGGAAAGATGTGCTTGGGACAACCTTCTCTCTTCTCATAATTTAACCTTGGCCAGAACCAAATCCCAAGCCTTTAGTTGGTCTGACCATAGAATAGATCCTATCTGTTGCCTACATGATAGGTATTACCTTAGTGAAAATCTGTGGAACAGTACAGAGTTGAAAATCTTGAAGGTTATACTATCTCTGGTCATTATCCCCAGCAGATCACCATTTCAGGGGATGACAATGGCAATAAAAGAAAGGCCTACTTCAAAATGAACACAAGCTTGATGGATAATGATGATTTTATGGTCAAGCTTGGGGAAATCATCAATGGAAATCCTAAGCCCACTGGGAACACAGGTTGGATGTACTGGTGGATTGACATGGCCAAAAAAATAAAATGTTGGCTCAAAGAATGGGGCAAGGATATTTACAATCAAAATAAAGCCCATCTTCAGTATTTAAGACAAAGCATTATTACAGCAAGTGATGAGCACAAAGTTGAGATAAAAGGCGATTGAGGTCGAAAATCAAAATTGCAAGGGATGGAAATTGAAGGCCAAAATAAGAGAGTTGAAGGATGGCAGAGATGCAACTCCAAATATTTCTTCAATAAAAGCAGTTCGGAATTAAGAGGAATCATATTTATGAGGTCGGGGGTGGAAGATAATTTAATTTAGAGATAAAGACCTCAAACAAAACCGGTTGATCACTTCAAAGAAAGCTTATGGGCTCCAATATGGATTCTACTCCCATGGTTATGGAGGAGTTTATTTGTCTAAATAAAAAGGTCAATGATGATCGAACTCATATCTCACTAAACCTTTTGTGAATGATGAGCTTTTCGGAGTTGTCAAAAATATGGAAAATGGCAAGACCCCTGGCCCTGATGGCCTTCAGCCAGAATTCTTTAAGAAGACTTGGCCCTTGCTTGGAGACAGTATTACCAAAATAGCCAATGAGTTTAGGGAGACAAAGATTTTGGATGCAAGAATTAATACCGATTTTATTGCTCTTATCCCTAAGATTGATTCTCCTAATACCTTCTCGGATTCTGAGACCTATTTCTCTCTCTAATGTTATATATAAGATTATTTCAGGAGCTATTGCCTTAAGACCTAAGACCATTTTAGACATCATTATTAGTAGTTCTCAATCAGCCTATCTTAAAGACATGTTTATTTTAGACAATGTAATACTTGACTATTTTGGGGCTCCAATGGGCAAAAGATTCTAACCAAGATGTGGCTCTTCTAAAACTTGACATCACCAAGGCATTTGATCCTGATGGTTGGAATTTTTTATTTAGATGTTGCGGGGGCTCTTGGTTTTAACAATGAAAGCATTCAAATATTTGAAGCCATTTTGCACAACTCAAGATCGGCGTTCTCATCAATGGTGAGTGCGATCCATTCTTCACAATCCAAAGAGGAGTAAAACAAGGTTGCCTTCTAAGCCCCATTCCTTTTCGATTATTATGGAAGCCCTCCATTGTAGGCTGGAGATAGCAAAGAATACTAACCTTATTAAAGGTCTGAGGCTTCCTGAAAATCCCCAGGCAGATCAAATTCTAAATGGGCATTTTGCAAATGATACCTTTATTTTAATATCAATGGATGAGAACTCCATTACAAATTGGTGTGGCCTCAGGATGTAAAATTAACCCTGCCAAATCAGCAATCCAAGCAAGAGATCAAGAAAAGGGAGGGTGATGGCTTTAACCATGGGATGTAAGTATAACTCCCCCAACACTAGCTCAAAAATCCTTGGTATCCCATTTGCAATTAGACGTAATGCTTCAGACCTATGGGGAAATATTATTGAAAAGTTCTACAAAAAGGTTGATACTCTGAACTCAAAATATCTTTCTAAAAATGGTAGGGCAATTATTGCTAATTTTATGATTTCTTCTTCTCATGTGTATCAATCATCAGTTATTCTTGCTCCAAAAAAGATTTCTAACAAATTGCAGGGAATTATTGGTAGATTCATTGCTTGTGGGCAAAACAGGAGATGCTGGCACCCGGTCTCAATGAAAGAGTGTTGCAAATCCAAGAGTAATGGAGGATTGGGAATTATTAATATTGAGAAGCAAGGGATGGCCTTGGCTGCCAAATACCTATACAGGGCCTGCTATAACTCCATCAAGCACCCTATCTCCATCCTGATAAGGCATTATATTGGAAAATGCCATCCTTATGGGTGGAGGTCTCTGAAAATGGAGCTTCCCCACTCGATCTTCTTCCCATTTACTGTCCCAAACTCCACTCCAGGTATTATCAAGAAATGGATCAAGGCTTGGGATCAAATTAAGGGGATGTACACATGGAAAGAAGGATTGTCCATGGATCAAACTATTTTTTGGAATCCAGCTGTCCTTCTCAATAACCCCAATCTTTGCCTGGCTTGCCACTTTCCTGATCAGGCCGGGCTATGGAAGAAATAAGGGAATGCGTCTTTATCGGGGATCTTTTTTGATACTAATGGCATTATTCCTTTGACAAATCAACTTTGGCGAGGAGGAAGGATCTGCAACCAAAACCCTTTATGATAACATTCTTCTTGCCATCATTCATAACCATTGGACTAATGAAGAAAATTCCTGGCTAAATGATGGACAAAGAGGGTTATCTGATCGGAAAACCTATAAATATCTCATGAAGGAGAAAAAGTCACTATCCATACAAAATGGGAGATTCAATGGGATAGATGCATCAGGAATCGAGATTTATGTGAAAAGTCCCATTAATCCGAAGATCAAATCATTTATGTGGCAATTACGGCATAAAGCTTTGGCTACTAACTTCGAAAGATCTGAGTTATCTATGGCCAATTCAGATATCTGTGAAAAGATGCCTTGGAGCAAGGAGGATGAAAATCATCTTTTAGAGGGTGCCTTTGGTGCAGAGTGGACCTTAGAGCTTGCCTCGGGAACTACGGGCTATGATCTAAATTCATCTCGATGAGAAAGACTTTTTCATGCGAGAGAACCCCAATGATTGGAGAATCTTTGTCCTCCTCACGGAGGATCTGGAAGAGCAGGAACTCCTTCATTTTTAATTGTGAAATTATTCCACGGAAGGAATAATTAAACAGTTTCAATTTGATGTTAAGTGGATTCAAAAGATTAATGGGTGATTTCATGATTGCGGTACTCTATTTACAGCAGTGATGCCAAGCTTAAGTGGAGAAGATGGATCTAAACACAAACAATGAATGGATAAAAATATTGGGGCAGCCAAAGTGTTGGAGCACATGGAACAATGCCGGTGTGGATCTTTGTTGTGACCAGAACTACAACATCGAGAAGAGTTAATCTGCCGGGCAAAGGCCGGCGAGGCGAGGTTCAATATGGCTAAGGCAAAATCATGCATGTGCATCTATTGCACTTTTCATGAAGACAAAGGGAAAGGCAAAAGGAAAACCAAGAACCTCCACACAAAATCCTACCGAGTGCTCTATTTGCTTGAGGATCTGAGACTTCTTTTAGCAAGCTATTTATAAGTTTTTATCAGTTTCTTCACGTATGAACAAGTAAAGGTTCGATCCACGATATAAAATCGGGTTATTTTTGGATCACCTCTCTATTTTAGGGTTCCTTCTCCCTTGAAAAAGGAGTTTTTGTAAAATCTCTTATTTATATATATATATATAGAAGCCTTCAATAAAAAAAAAAAAAAAATCCCTCGATTAGCGACAACTTCGGTGACCCCAATTCTTAGCAAAGGACTTCCGCGGCTGACTAGAGCATCAACAATCCCCAGACCATTCCTTTCTTTCTCACAAATCACGAGAGGACCGGGGCTTGCTTGCATCCATCTTTAAACTCCTCATCCTTCAAGTATAAAGTGTTTAACTTGAAATAAGTCTTAGTCTGCTATCGCCCCATCCACGAGAACAAGAGAAATCTTGTGGATTGTGATCTGAAAATAAATTTGTCAAGCATGTTTTGGCGAAAAAATTATGCAAATATGTAGGCGCCAATGCATTATAATAGCCCTGTCATGGCGTGCATATGCTCTACCGAGCCCCAAGCCGACCATTGCACCAAGTGAAGGTTCCATCGCCATCCACCTCTACCAAGCCCGCGGTCATATATCAAAGCGCCATTGTTCCGCGTTCAAAGCCTTGGATGACTTACGATCCTCTGCCGCCCGATCAACTTCCAACTCCACCATATTGAAGTCACCCACCCGGCAACCATGCAACATGGGCCCCGGTCGAACTAGTTTGGATCTCAAAGCGACCCGAGTGCACCTCTCACGGTGAGATCTATTGTGTGCATACACATTCACTAGTCCCCACTCTTGTCCCTTATCAAACCACTTGATAATGATCCGCTGACCAAATCTATCGGCATGGTGAATGTGTTGCTATATCATGTCTCCATGCTGTAAGGTCCCCGGCTTTTGCCGAGTCTGCTGCAGCCACCAAGACGTTATATTTCCTACCGATCACAGAAGCTACCTTTTGCTCTTGTAGACAATAGAAATCTGAATTCATTCTAGCAAGAGCCATGGAAAATCTGCTCCTTTTAGTTGGGGAGGAAGCAACACCCCGAACATTCCAAGAAACCAGCTTCATGATGCACTGGTGGACGGTGTTCCAAATCCATGGAGTCACTATTAGCAGATGATACTTCCACCTGATCAGCCCAGGTCAGTCCAGAGGATGCAGGAAGGGTTGTAACAATGGTAGCCACTACTGGTTCAGCTGGAGTAGCACACTCAACAGGAAGAGATTGTGGTGCAATAGTGTTTCTCCGACGGGCAACTCTCTTCATATGAGGGATGGACCATCTTCAACCATATAGTTCTTCAACAATGTTATATGGTTGAAGAACTTGCTCCACTCTCAAGAACCTTTATCGAAAATGAAAATATGCTAATTTCTTTCAAGCACAACTAAACAAGGTCTTCCCCCCTTCCATTTTGCTCCTGGCTGCCTTTTAAATTTGGCAATACATTTGTAATCATCATGTTCTTTATGGGCCATGCCTCAGAATGCTATGATAATACAAATTTGGTAGCTAAATCAGTACATACTAATCAGATGTCTCTCCTTCACATAATCTCATAGAGTGCGCATTGTAAGCAAACTATTAGCATAAAAATTTGGGTGCCTAATATATTAATAACAAATGATACTTTGAGTACAAGATAGAATTCAAACACCATGCAAATTGAGACTATTTGGCTAAATAATATCTTAGAAAAAAACCACATTTCTTTCAAAACTACAGCCACAACCTTTATAGAACATTCTCGAAAATGGCGTGAAAAGTGTTGTCTATTTGTCGGATAGGCCAAGTTTAGAGAAGATGGGCGTCTCAAAGGCGTAAAATTATGCAATGCAACTCAATCAGCTTCCCCTCAATGTAGATCATAACAATAGCTCTATATACTTCCTTCCTTCCTTGTAAAGATTGATCTAAAAGCATTTGAGTACCATGATAGAGGTCATGGAAGTAAAGGCATTCCAACTGTGTTCTCAATGCACTCTTCTACATGGGATCTGAGACCATGATTAAGATATGTTGAAAACACTAAAATATATTAAGTCTTCCTATTTTTATTAGCATCATAGCAATATTCACGATAAATCCTTCCCAAATAACAAAGTTGACATGTCCATTGCAATGAACACATATTTTAAGTGAGGTAATATAAATTGAGGACAATAAATAAGTTAAGAAGGGCAATATTGTGGGGAATACAACGATGATTTAGAGTAATATAATGTTTCAAACAACCAACTTTGCTCCCACATTACATAAAGAAACAACTTCATATTGCAACACAAATTTTTTGTAGTGCGCTAAAGTCTATCAATGCCTCACTATAATATCATTTCAGCAAAAAGTATCATATGACAAAGGCAACATCAAATCAAGTTCATGATTTCTTGCACATGATTTTTTATCTTTATCAATGAATCTTAAGGCATTCCTCTATAATACCCTTACCCCTCCAAAGCACATTGTTTTATTTTTTGGGCGATAAAACTAAGCGTTGCTTAAGATTAGAATAAAAGCGAGAATGTATTTTTATCGTCCTAGACAGAATGACAAGGTTTTTAATCTGGATAGTAAAAGTTTGTTGTACTCTTTGTTTGGTCCCATAGACCTATTGGCCTTTGTGGAGGATAAAGACCCATTCAATTCTATTTTCACATTCATACTAAGGTTTACTATTTAACTAATGCGTAGTTTCTTCTAGCTCGTAGATATAACCAAAACTTTGCTTAAGATTAGAATAAAACGAGCGTGTTTTTTTATCGTCCATAGAGACCAATTGGCCTATAGGACCCGAGAAAAGAGAACGACAAATAGATTCTTTCGGGATTAAATCCTCCCCCAAAAAAAAAAAAATGGCCTTGAGGAAAATCCTTGGCGTGTATAAGCTTGTTGGCAAATTGTACAATGATATTTTAGGGTACAATTCAATGCGTCTGCCGAGCACATAAACCTTTTATCGGTACATTACCGGATCCGGAGATCATTGACGGGCCATGAGAGTTAATACTAATGTTATCCAATACTAATGCCTTAGATATATTTATCAATACCCCCAGCATAAAATATGTCATCCAGCACTAGCGTCCCCTAGCCCAAGAAATGTCAAGGTGCAACTTAGCTGTAGAACTAGAGAAAATGTGACCTTTATTTCAATGGCAAATCCATGCCAAAAATATCATGCCATCCCATATCTCAAACATGCATGTTAACTTCTACAAAATGGTTTTTACAAATTTGGGCGTAACATCTGTTTTTTGAAATGTCAACTACAGTTCATATATTTGACAAAAGTCCATGAACATCTAGCATATTCTTTATTTAGAGTTTATATCGGACTTTTGCTTGAGTCCATCATATCTTTGCCTTACGTTCCAGATGCATTTGCTCACATGGTTGCCCATTGTGGAGATTAAAATTGCTTTTTTTTTTTTTTTTTCATAATGTGGAAAAGTTTGATCAATGAAGCGGGTAAAAAGATTATTGTTTATCAAATTGTTCATTTAAGTAGCAATGCACAAAGAACTTTGCTTTTAACAAATCAATGAACCAGACATTTTGAAATTCCATAAAACAAAGATAATCTTGCTTCTATTCATAGTTACATTAGCTCTAAACTTTGAGACATTCCATAAAGTTACATTAGCTGACCCAAGGAATCAAATCTGGATCAAACCGCTTGGTACCACTTACCTCGGGGTCCCGCGCTATTGCTTTCGAATTAGGCGTCACACCAAATATCACGTAAACAAGACTTATCAAAATAATGCAATTCACATAAATTTATCAAAATTGAAGGTTTTTACATCATCACAATCATGTTGATTGGCGTCATAACCTCACGAACACAAATAAACAACATAATAAAACAAAAAATAAGGAAGATGGTGCCACTATCACCTTGACACCATCTCTACAATATAATTCTCAATGCAATATTTGCCCTCTTGGCCGTCCACCAAAATCTAAAACATCACAAATTAAACACAAACAAGGGAGCACTCAAAGTAAGTGGCCATTCATACATTCCTCCACAGCGTTCATATATTCGTTGGCCCTAAACCTGCTCAAAGCCACCTTGATTGCTTGGCTAGTGGACAATCCTATATTAGGGTGATCCATAATAGTGATCCAAATCACGAATTAATACTCCTAACACCTTGCTATGACACAAAAGCAGAGAGCCAAACATATAATCCATTTACATTTCAAAAATCACCAGCATTCGAAATACTAATATTATGCTCACTAGTGATTTGAAAAGATAAGTTTGGATTCATGTTCAAAGGATGAACATGCTCAAGAAAAGAGGCAAAGGTGAAGGAGAAACAGCCGAAGGCCTATCAATCTCCTCACTCTACAACACCTCCTGATGAGAAACACTAAGAGATGCACTAGTCTCTGGTGTGCTAGATGGGAACTTATCTGCATCAATATAGAATTCAACAACAAGACAATGCAACAACAAGTATAAACTAGACAAGTGCATAGGCATCATGCACCAACAACCACCAGCAACTCCAAGAACGAAGAAAAGCAAAAATCAAGAGCAAAAGCTCCAAGTTAAAGAGCCAAAAAAAAAAAAAAAAAAAAAAAGCAAAGCCAAGGCCATATAAACCGAGTCAGACGAGGAAGGAGTCAACGGGAATTGAGCAAGGGCCAAAGATTGCACCACAAGCTGGAAACACAAGGAACCTGCAAGCAAATGAAGTTGATGTAGATGGATAACACTCAGATTTGGCAAGCCATGTGCTTTCTCTTCCATGAAAGCTCCGCTCCACAAGAGTCAATTCATTTCAATCACGGGCACTCAAGACTTTTGCACCGCTACACCTAAACCATAATTCTTCATACGTGCGATACACAATAGCCCAAGAAACCTAGGTCCATATACCATAAGCTAGTTCATTACATTGGCAATTGGTTTTAACAAAATTTTGGTTGAGAAAAAAGGTTTTTTTATTCAAAAATAGGAGTTTTTATTGGGGCATGGGACCATTGTCAAAACAAAAAAGCCACATATTTGGCACCATCATATTTCGAACTATATTTCCGGAAGCCAAGATAGGGCATGGATTGTTGTTGTCATGTCCTTCGTGCTCTGGGACTTGAGGCTTAAAGTTGGCCCCCTCGTTGCCACAATAATCTGCACAAGGCTTTAGATTTGAAATCTGCAGATCGTTTAGAACTACCCATGCCACAACTTTTGGAGTCCGATTTGGGACAGGAATAAGTAGGGCACCAGGAGGTAGTGCTTAATACGGACAACTCTGTATAGAAGTCATTTGCTTTCAGTGCAAATCATTCAGGGTCTTCACAGCTACATGAATTCAATTAACAGAAGTCCCTTGTAGACGTGCCAAAAGCCCCAGCTCCAAGCTCTTCATCAACATTAATGATTTGGTTGAGTTCCTTTGAGAAATATCTTTTTAGGGGCCTCCGAAAAGTAAGTGTTCATCTTTCTCTTCTTTGTCCTTGTAGATTTTTACATAAATAAGAAGAAACAAATAGATTATACAAGACAAGATGCCACAGAAGCCACTATTGGGATGACAAGAATAAAGGAAGATGAAGGAGTTGTGCCTTAAAAAAAGCAAAATAACTAGCATTTGCAAATCTAAAACTGTATAGGCTTTCCTCATCTACCAAGAAGCATGTGTTTGTTAGCCATTAGAAAAAGCAATCTTACAAGAGGCATTATTGTAACAATTTGTGCTATAATTTTCTTGTTTATTATTTGTATTGTTTGGCTCCACAAAGCTATTTTTGTAGAAATCAATACTTTCGGGTCTATCATCTACGCATTTGCCGGGCTTATTAGCTTATTATATTATTATTATTATTATTAAATTAACTTGCTCTCTTGGGGCCTTGAAGAGGCCATGGAGCTGTATACAAAAAATTTCTGAGTTTCAAGAGAAAAAAGAATGGTGGGCATCCACACGCCTTTATGTATAATCCTATGTCTAGGTATGATGATGCGGTTGCGCATAAAATAAGGAACAAAAATCATGTGCCGAATGTTGAACTTTTCAGAACATCCACATATCACGGGGCATGCGAATAAATCGTCGTTCTCGTCTTCTATGCATTGCATATCACAGAGTCTGCAAATTCTCTCCGTGGCTGGTATCTTATACCATCTGCCAGTCTCTACCTCAAGCTTGTGTGAGCTGGTCCTATATCTTGCCATTAGCTTCTTCAAGTACCTAGGGATATTCGCATTGAGGTACCCTTGGCTCTTATGATCAGGCTGGATTGACGTGTTGCACATAATGTTGCATCTTGCTGCCTTGAGAGGCCCAAAGGCGGTCAATTGCTAATTGTTCCAAGAGGGAGCGAGCATCCTCTTTGTTATCTGGCCAATTTTCCATCGTCAATCCCCATTTTCTTGCCCAATTCAACACATCCCTGTACCAGCCTTCTTGGCCTGAGTGTAGTAGCACAAGATGTGATAGCCTGTCTTGTGGCTGCTCCATGACTCTGTTTACAAAGTTAACGGTGTCTGGTATAAGGCCTCCGGCTCCAGCGAAACAAAATGGGCTGGTCTCGTGAGCATGATAGCATATGGAGTCTGATATTTGATACCCAATTCATCGCGGATGAACACTTTTTGAACTTGCTCGATTTGGTTCCAAAGCTTCTGAGATACGTTTGGACCCCATACGGGCGTGCTATACAGGGCTACTGTCTGCACCAAAGACTTAAATAAAATTCTCTTAAGGCTCCAATCATGTAAAAGGCTGTTTTGGAACACCTGGAAAGCATGATGTACAAGGCCGCTTTTCCGCCAGTTGCTCTACTGTTGATGCATTCCTTCCAGCTATATTTGGAAGAAAAAACAAGGCCAAGGTATTTAATTTCTACTGTTTCTAGCTCTTGCCCCTGGCATGTAAATGTCGGTGTCTCTAGCTCCAAAAATCATAATCTTCGACTTAGAGGTATTCACTGTCATGTGCTTTCTCTCACAAAAGGATCCCAGGTTGTCCAAGTGGCGCTGGAGTACATCCTTTTTACTTGCCAATAGAACTACATCATCAGCATATAAAAGTAACTGAACTATGTATGTGCCCAGTTTTGTGCCTGACAATGAGCGTGATTTGAGCCATTCATCTAGTTCGTCTACAAAAATACCAAATAACATGGGCGATAGGGGGCACCCTTGGCGCCCGCGTCAATGGTGCTTCGGCCGTGTCATTTTACTTCCCCGATAAATTAATGAGGACCTCTTACATATAGGCTGCGAAACCGCGCCGATTCTGCGGGGACACCAAGATTCTCCATTCTTTCTCCCAATCCCTTCCTCCGGAGCGGTCTTAGAATGCCTTGGAGAAATCTATGAAAGCAGCATATAAAGCACAGTTAGGAGCCTTGGCCTTTTCTATGAGCACCCGGAGCATAAGAGCATGATCTAGAGTGTTATGGTCTCTTCGAAATCTCGCTTGAGAATGTGAGCATTTACTGCGTTGCTCTCAGCCCATGTGCTAAGCTTGTTCTCCAACAGGCTGCCCAAGATTTTTGAAAAAGTACTCCAAATTAAGATGGTCCTATAGTTATAAGCATCCTTTCGATCACCCATTTTATGAATGGGATGAACTCGGTTCATCTTCCAACTGTTTGGCAACCCTTTCTGTACACAATTATTCAGCAAACTTGTTATAGCAGTTAAAGTCTTGGGTCTGCCCCATTTGAATAACTCTACGCATATGCCCATCAAGATCACATGCCTTACCATTCTGCATTTCTGCTATAGTTTCATGTACCTCCGACTCGGTGAAAAGGTGCACATCTGTGAAGGTTATTTGCATGTTCTCTGCATCTTCCTTTTCATAAATATCACAAACAAGTTTAGACAAGGCCTCTATATTTAGCTCATGGTATTGAGCCTTATTTTGAAGCATGCCCCCAAAAGTCTTTGGAGCTTTTATATACTTCTCAGACAGTTCAATTTGCTGCTGCCTGTAATACGAGCGCTTCTTTGACCTCAGTAAGTGCTTGTACCATCTGGGTTTCACAATGCAGCTCTTTGGTAGCCTTGCTCTTGCTTCCTTACATTCAAGATCCCAGGCCTGCCTTTTGTATGCTTTTTGGTGTATCAAAAAATGTTTCCTGCAGCCTCCAATATCATGTTAGCAAAGAGCGTTGCATCTGTCTTATGCTTGCCTGACCAAATGGCATTTGCGAGCATCGTTTCTATATGTGTTTGATATAATTTGTGCAGTTTATAATCAATCTTCAACTTGGGGCAGAATAAGGGCTCTTTGGAGATCAAATTTCATGCAAGTTCTAAAGCGCTAAAACATAGGCAAGTGATCCGATTCGGGTAGTTTGTCACCAATACTACTGTCTTGAACCAGCTCCAAATTATTTGCAAGCATGTAATCGGCCAGTGCTTAGCCCCTGCGTGATTTATCTGGGTATGTTTCCCGAGTGCGGGAATTTACTAAGCCATTCAAAATTCTCGGGTGGCTTCCGCAGGTACAAAAGCTGAAGAAAGAGCTCACCCATGTGATTAGACATCTTGTCATCAGAGCATCTATGAAACGATGGATCATCTATTTCATTAAGTTGCATATCGATAGATCCTCAAATACCTCGACTTTTTTGCAACTTTGTTCTTGAGTTAAAATCCCTAAAACTAGTACCTCCCCTTGTGATTGGTAGTGCGGGGCGTCTGTGTACATAAAATTTTTGAAAGGGATCACCAACATCTAACTCGACTATTATAGATGGATGCATTAGGTGGCGCAAAATAGCAAAACTAGGATTAAGTCTCTTCTACCTGAACTAACCCTTATCCAGATGTACTGTTTGGTGGCATCATATTTTAGTATCTGCACTTTTTCTGCCCATGCTAACTTACTATAGATTGCAATTCCGCCAAATCCTCTGCCAACACCTATTTTCTTCTTATTCCAAATATGTCTTGACAAAGTAAAACCTGTTAGATTTGATTTGACAGCCAGATGCAGAGTTGGAATTGTCGATAGGCTCAAAATAAGAATAGAATAGAATAGGCTTTTATCGTCCACGGAGACCAATATGCCTCTGGGGACCCAAAATTGAGACTTATTACTGCCCGAGTTAAAAAACCCCCGCCCCAAAAGGTTTTCGAAGGAAAAATCGTGGCAACAATAAGAATGCTATAAACTATACAAGTATCCAAATGAAATAAGACAGATTCAAGTCATCCGAGTGTCCTGGGACATAGTTGGTCCCAGAGATCCACGACCTTCTGGAGGTATAATCCCAGTATCTGGATTGAAGCCGCGCTCAGTATCACGTATATCGGTTTTTCAGGCCTGATCAACTCAGCATAGGGTGCCCATATTTGATTATACACTGGACATCTCTATAAGATATGGCCTTCATCTTCAACGCTCCCCATCTGATAGCATATATGGAGCCTGTCCTGCCATGGTTCCCCAATCCATCTCCAAGGGGGATTCACTCATGTATAAGGGGGATATTCCATCTGCGTGCATGGGGTGGCAAAAAACCCCCCTGTATACGGATTTTTAAAAGCAAATTTTGACCCCTTTCGAATAAAAATTACCTAGGATAGTGCAAAAAATACCAGAAAAAGGATCCCCTGCCGACTGTATATGTACGAAAATGGGTCCAAAAAACCCCCTTCCCGTGCATGCAGATGGGTTATACGCCCAAAACTGTGAACCCCCCTTGTCCATCTCCCTATCTCAATACGGAGACAGTGTGCATCTGTGTGGATTGAGGCAACGAGTATGTGCCTTTTCTTAGGCCGGATGGAGTGCAGCGGTAAAATTTGGAGAAGCTGCATCGATGATCTCCTACTTTATTAATTGTGCATAGACCATATTTGCATAAAATGTTAGCGGAGACCATATTTGCCGCCAAATGTTAAGCAAATCCTTGGATTCACTAAAAGTAGAAATCTTTGCCCGGTCGGTTTGTAGCTATAGTGAATATAGCTGTAATGATTTCATCATGCCCCAGAGTGGCCACTGCAACATAAGAAGCATCTAAATGCTATCCGGCTCCAATAATAGACAGAGTCCAAGCTCAAGATCTATTTTCTGTGGTCATAAGGAATGTCCCGACGACTAATGGTTTGGCCTACCATCAAGTAATTATATTTAGAATCTTTGCCAGAAATTTGATTAGGGGAAATTTGAGCATGGAACCACATGCACAGGTTGGGCATGGAACCACAAGTACAGGTTGGGCAGAGAATGATACACAACATTTAGATAAGAAATTTATTCTGCTTGCATTGCAGCTGATTTGCCAGCTTTTCGCAGCAGGATGCCCAATTCAGGATGGCCACATGTTTATATCTACTTCCGATGCTGAAGCTTGAAGGAGCAGCCCAAGCCCATGAATTTTTCTTGCGGCCAGGTGGAGAGTTTTTATTTACGGTTTCTTTTAGTCAAAGTCTTCTCCTTAGTCTACCATGGTTACGTCTTTGTGGGACTAAGGCGTAATTAATCAAGGTTTTTGCCTTAATCATGTGCCCTGCACTATGATTACGAATAGCATGGCTATAGCTATGGCGGTGGCAATTTGCCTAGAAAACTAAGCTATGGCTATGGTGGCGCTTAAAAGCTCTCATAACCTGGTCATCAAGGTGGGAATTTGATAGTGTACTGAAAAAACAAGGTGCCCAGACACTAAGGATTGCCCCAATGTCATGTATGGCTGGTAAAAGGAGAAATGAAAAATCAACAATTAGGATAGCATATCTAGCCTATTAGCGATCTTCCACAACCAATGCAATTAGAAGCTTGTCGTGATGTTTAGATTGCTTTCTGGTTTTATAGCTACTCTATCATGGCATACCCATAGATATATTTATCAATGCCCCGAGCATAAAATATATCATCCAGCACTAGCGTCCCCTAGTCGAAGAAATACCAAGGTGCATCTTAGCCTTAGAACTAGGGAAAATGCGACCTTTATTTCAATGGCAAATCCATGTCAGAAATATTACATTACCCCATATCTCAAACATACATGTTTAACTTCTACAAAATGATCTGCAAATTTGGGCGTAACATCTGTTTTGAATGTCAGCTGCAATTCATATGTTTGACAAAAAGTTCATGCTAATGTCTAATATATTCTTTATTTAGAATTTATATTGGACTTCTACTTGAGTCCATCATAATTTTGCGTTCTGTTCAGATGCATTTGCTCTTTTTCTATGATCTCACTTTTTTTTTTTGAAGGACGAAAGCCAAAAAGTTTATTAATCGAGAAAAAAATACAAAATTTACATGTCTGATCTAACTGTGTAAGCACAAAAGGATGCCATAGGAGTAGAGCCTGGAGCACAATGTACTTACTCCAAAATAGGAGACTAACGATAAGAATCAATTCGAAGATACTGAATCCAGATGCGTTCCATCATTTCTGATTCAAGGAAGGAACAATCGTAGGCTGTCAATATCTTTTTCTGGGCCACCGTAATAACACCGTGTACAGATGAAGTAATGCCCTGAAACATGTGGTGTCTGCAATGCTCCCGTATCGACTATAGGAGCCATCCAACCGGAACCAAGATGGAATGCCCTTTGTTTAGCTGGAGGCCATGCATTGGGATAGGACACCAAGAGGATGCATCGGCAGTCCAATGTACTGTTAAACAAATCTTGTAGCCGGACCCACGCTGGTTGAACCTCAGGACAATCAAAGAGACAATGCTCAAAGTCTCAACGTCCAGAAAGAGAGAGGCATCATCTGCCGGATATCACGAGGACCATAGCGATGTCGAAGACATTAACCCTTGAGCACACGTGGATAACACGCCACCACAGTGAGAGACTTTAGGGTGGAGCAACCTATCCCAAAGCCATCGCCATGTACGACATAAAGTGGGCTGTGGAGCCTGTAGGTGCCACCCATCTGGCAACTGGAGGGGCTGTGGTGCTAAAAGAAGACGATATACTGATCTGACAAAGTGCTTGCCTTTGTGGATATTTTCATGACAGTCCCATGGCACCCTTTCAGCAACACCAACTTGCACTATAAAGAGACAAATTTTTAGCGACCTTCTCCCATAGAGATACATCCCAACGAGAGAGCAGGAATTTTGCCTGAAATTCAGGCCAAGACAGTAGGCGACCCGCCTCATACCATGCTTGAATAGAGACAACACCTGCAAGAACCCATCATCTCTATGTAAGGGGATGAATTGATGGTGCCAATGGAGGTGTTGTGGGGTCTGGAGGCAGTGGTGCCCACCACCATGGAGTCTACAATAGGGTGTGGATAGAGGGGCATGGCCAGAAAAGATGTCTGACCGCCTCCCATCTTTGTCAACAAGCCCGCAAAAAATGGAGAAGCACTTGGAAAAGGCTGCCTCAATTACCCGCCAAAATAAAGTTCCGAACTATTGCAATGAGCTTACGCACTTTGATCTGTGGGGCTAACAGTAAGGATGCCATATAAACATGGGTACTACTAAGGACTGACTTGGCCACTGTAATGCGACCTGCAAGAGACAACTTAACGGTGGACCACCAGAACAAGTGCTTCTCCAAACCCCTAATGATCTCCTCCAATGCAGCTCCCATAGTAATATGGATGCTGATGGCTTGTCCATGCTCAAGTAATTTCCATGGATAATCATGAACACATCTTTGGAGCCGGATTATCCAATGTCCACAAAGCTGTACACTTCTGCCACCCCACAAGAACACTAGAAGCCAGTGAAAAAGTGTTTAAGAGCATTTTGGCAGCAGCAAGATTCTCATCATTAGCGACTGGAAGGAAGGCGTGTAAGTACACATATTGATTGCAAACCTCTTGTGTGCGTTCTCCATTGCAAGACCATGGAGAAGTCCCTCTGTGGTTGCAATGGTGCAGATAAGCTGCGACAAAGCCTGCAACAATTGCTTGAAAAGCAATGGTGCTAAAGAGGGCATCCACGTGAATACCACACGGCCAGAGTGAAAAGGCATCGGCTCTCCATGGAACATAACTTGATCGCTTCGAAGCGAGAGATATCTTGACTCCGCTCGCAAGGCCTTGAATTGTTCCCCAAATCCGATCTTAGCATATACATGGTGCATGAATTCCCGGTGACAACATCATAAGCCTTTGCAAATCAAGCTTAAAAAGGTATACAATTGGAAGGTTTGCTACGTGCCCAGTAATTTCCCCTCATTAGCCCGGCTGACAACATTGTTCAAAAACACTGGATTTTGGAAGAAACATTTGGAGTTGAGAGATGGACTACGCCAAGATGTCCTTTACCATCTGCAAAAGCCTTAGCCGAATCTTATATCTGGGGATATGTGATTAGGCGGCGGCGGTTGAGATACTTCGGGGATTTAGCGGCCTGCCGATACCTCTCTGATTCTGACTGGGGTACAAAGCTATTTCAAAGCTACGGTGTTTTAGGAGTTAGTAGAGGAAGTTTATACATTGGCGGAAGGACTTCTTGGGTGTTGTAGATGGTGATGAATTACGGTTTTATGCAGCCCGGTAGAGTTCGCGATTTTTGTGAGTTTGTTGTGGAGTGTAGAGGTATATTTGTCTCTTTGGGGCGATTCTCCCTTCCTCCTCACTTTCTTTGTAACATTACTATTCTTTTAATATATTGATGACCGCAGTTCTTCTTAAAAATTAAGGTGATGGGCGCCAATGCGAAATAGTAGGGATCTATGACGCGGGGCCGAGTGAGATGGCACACGTGTTGAAATTCTATCCAAAGTTATTATAGCATGAAAGCAACACCATCAGATAGATAGGCTTTTCATTCATCTCAGCAGGTTTGACTACAATGATGATATAAGAGTGGGTAAGAACGCCATAAGCTACCCAAATAAAACATAGAGAATATCAGGTTAACACATGGACCCAAAAATAAAAGCGTTTACTGCATGTTTGGCTAGTGTACTGCAGGAAGCTTATGGTTGAGATTAAAAGCCGCATAAGCCCTTTTCGGGGTTTTCAAGGAAAAACCTAGCGATAAGCCCTGACAGGGGCTTGGATTAAGCGTGAAGGCGCTTCGCGTTCCCATAAAAACGCGTTTGAGGCAAAATTGGGCTGCACATCATCATCCACACACACGCACATCAATAAACATAAAACACAAAGGTGAAAATAAAAATCCTCTCAGCGGTACATTCCCGCGCATGTCATGTGACAATTATAACAAATATAGACATATAAATAACAGACTTTAAAGGGGGAGGGTGGGAGCCACGGATACTGAGAGGAGATGAAGAGAAAAGCGCCAATAGAGAAATTAGATGAAGAACTGCGCAATAAATAGCGATCCCCCAGCATTTGGCTGACCTAAAAATGTGTATGCAGTATTATGCATGCTATATTATAAGAATCTCGATACGCTACACGGATGCGAGACATTCTTACTGCGACTCGCATGAAAAATAACATAAGGTGGGGCTGGGATTTGAGGACTGTGCTTACCGGACAAAAGGCAAAAGATAGAAGAGGTTAGAAAGGATAGGAATGGTCGAAGAGTAAACTCGCACGAAGAGGCCCCTCCTCGCGCCCAGGGATCAAAAGGGCCAGCCATGTGGATGCTGGCGAGGGGATGGCCCGGAGTGAAAGTGGATGAAGAACTGCACCCAGTAAATGGCGATCCCCCAGCATTGAGCGACCACAAAATTATGCGTACGTAATGCGGCATGATTAATGCCGTCTTCCTCAAAAAGTCTCTCTCGGTCCGTTCTTGTGGATCGATAACGTATAATGCATATGGCGAAAACCCTAGGAAGTGCTTTTATGCTTTATATGGTTAGATCTTACGTTGTTAGATGAGGCATATCTTAATATGTACCCAAAACAGTAGCATCTTGCCCCACCGGCAGAGAGCTAAATACCAAACACATATAAAGTAATACTATGAACACACGGAATTAATGGGTCAAAGCCACTTTCATACTTTCCCTTTGGCGTATATATATAGTTTATTTGTCACCACAAAAGAAATGCACTCAATCATTGCACGTTGTTCATTTCTTAACAATGTTGGAAGGGAATGAAAGGTTGTTAATTTTGTTATACACATGGTTGCCTATTGTGGGAGATTGAAATTCCTTTTCTCATAGGTATTGGAAAAGTTTGATCAATGAAATAAGGGTAAAAGATTTATGATGGGTACTGGGGGAGTGGTCAGGAGGAAAATGAACTAAGGCAATGGGGGTATTTGGAAAACAATGGTTTAAGGCAATGGGGTAAATGGTTGCATAAATATGGGGGCATGCTGGGGGGAGTGGTCGGAGAAATGAACTAAAAGGCAATGGGAATTATTTAGAAGAAGAGAAACAATGGTTAAGGCAATGGGGTAAATGGATTTATAAGATATCGCCCGAGCATAGGGCAAGATATTTTTGTATGACCATTGAAGCAAAGGGAATAGGGGAAAATATTCTATTGCTAAGGATAAGGAAGATATTATTGTTAAGAAAAGGAAATATATCTTATATAGTACTTGAAGCAGGGAAAGCGATAATAATAGGTCTTGAGCAACTATTTTACATTTCTTTATAAAGGCATGGGCGGAGGGATGGTTGAAGTAGCATAGCGACTAGCACTTAACTCTAAAAAGCGGCCACGAGAATACTTGAGGAGTTCTGACGGTTAAAGGCTGCGGCAGATTCTGAACTGGTTTTTCGGAAAACCGCATATGATCGGACTCGATATACACAGTTTACTGGAATCCGTGGCCGATAGCCGGGCGTTGAGCGCCTCTGCTCAATCCAGATGTTATTCCACTGATTTAGTCAGAAGATCTTACAGTGAGGAGAGCCGGGTGTATACGATTACTGAATGCCTTTCGCGATTGGTTCGCAGGAGGCTTTCCCCGGTAAAACACGAGATTGGAATCGAGCTTTCTAATCCTTGGTGGGTTTGGTTGGGCTAAGCAACCCATTGTGTGTTTGTAAGATTTGGATTGTTCACAAGAAGGGAAATAAATCAATTCCTTTTCATCACCCAAATTGCATGATTCTTGTCTTGGATCCATTTGGGTGGTGAGCTTGGATGCAGTATCCGGTAAGTTTGGAAACCAAGATGAATTGGTTGTGGATACCTAGTTGATTGATTTCTTATCAAAGTACACTTCTTATCTTATGCATACAATTGTGGTTTAAAAGAAGTTACGCTGCTAAAACTACATAAAAGCATTATCAAGTGAAAGTATCGAGAGCGAGATTCGATTCTTTTTGGAATCTATGGGCTATAGGAACATCAAAATTTGCAAAAGCACCAGAATCTTACCGACTTCATAACGACAAGATAGATTTAAGCGTAGCTCCAAAGATGGGTTTAAGCTGTGACACCAAAGAAGTCGGGGTGAAGTACATGGCTAAGCGGTGATCTTGGGCGTGGCCCAAGGTGGAAATTAGAGCCCAGAATTTATGTAATTACGGAGACGGATTTTAGCCTTTGATGAATAAGCCTAATGTCGATACATTGGATTTGGTGATTCTTTATATAAATGAAATTTTGGAGCATTGAGTATTGCTTGATGAAGAGAAAAAGCTTCAGTGCTAAGTGGAGAATCTTTCGGAAAATGATATAGGACGACTGTTGGGGAGCGAGTTTGGAGTTATTAGGGGAAATTCCTATAGACTTGTTGGGATTGAGAATAAATAAACAAAAGAGCATCTTTTGTTTGGGATTGTGGGTCGGATCAAGGAGATCGAGGCTGGTAGGTGGGGACATTCATATAAATATTTGACTTTGAAGTCACTTAACTAACACTTTCACGACCTTATTTGTGAGATGCCTTGTGAAATGAGAATCTTTGAGAGAACTTTTCGGACAAAATTTGTCTTGATCAAGTGGATGCCATTTGGATGTGGAATCTCCAATTTGGCTACATTAGGAACGGGGAGACTTATGGGTAAAAGTTGGTAGTTGATTTGATTTGGTTTTGTAATATTTGATTTTTTCTTGAACCAAAAAATTATTTATGAAAGCTTATGGTGCATTCTGGATGTATTTTGAGAGGGTAAAGTGGTTGTTATGACAGGTACAACAAATTAAAACCCATCCGTCGGTATAAAACAAACAGTAAAAGCAGTGAAAAAATACTAACATTTGAGAATACTATATTAATCATAGGCGGAGGCGATGTGAGAAATCTGCCCAGTGGAGGTACAGGATATCATTACTATAGAATAAATGCCATAAGTAGTGTTTTGTTCTGCGGGACCTTGAATGGGGAACGTATGAAGGGATGAGGCCGCTGCGTCTTTGGAATGAGACGATCTTCTTTAGAAGGATGGATTGATATGGGGGCATGCTAGGTAGTCCGGAGAAGAAATGAACTAAGGCAATGGGGTATTTGGAAAATAATGGTTAAAACTAGTAAGGGTAAATGGTTATAAAGATATCGCTTTGGAAGCATAGGAGCAAAGAATATTTTGTAGGCCATTAAAGCGAAGAGTAAGGGAAAATATTTGTACTTTAGGAATAAGGAAGATATTGTTAAGAAATATCTTATGGTGAAGAGCAAGGGAAAGTCAATAATAGGTCTTAGCGGAAACGGCTAACATTTTACTTGTAAAGGCATGGGCGGGAGGATGATTAAAATAGCATAGCGACCTTTTTTCCTCAATAAAAATGGCCCGGGCTACTGCCGGGGAGTTCCATTGATTCAGAAAAGCAGTAGATTCTGAGACTGGTTTTTAAAACCACTTAGCAGTCCAGTCTCTGACATACGGATTACAGCAGATAAGCTGACGGTAGCTTGGGCGTTGAAACACTTTCTGCTCATTTAGATATTCTGGGTGGTAGAATCGATGAGTAAATTACATTACCTGAATCTGGGTGGTTGCGGGCTTTCACGGAAATGAAATTTGAGATTGAATCGAGCTCTAATCAGCAATTGCATTTGGTTAGCAGCAACTGTGTGTTTATGGTGGATTTCCTACAATGAAGTAAAGAACGTCAATTCCTTTCTGTCCATGATGCCTTAGTTCTTGTCTTGGATCAGGCGGGTGGTGGTATTTGGTGCCCAAATCCATTGGTTGTAGGAAACTTGAGATGAATTGGTTGTCTACCTAGTTCAGTTGTTCTTATCAAAGGCTGTCTTCTTCTTATCTTTATGCAATACGGTGATTTAAAAGGGATTCACGCCTTTAAAAGCTTTTTCCTTAACACTTACTAAGTTTATTCGCGGGCTGTGCAGGTTCATCAGCGAGTGGTCCGGCTTACCCTACTGCCGCCAAACCCGGGGTGGCTCTAACAAGAGAATTCCAGGCTGCGAATGCCTACACTTTTTCAGTCTTCCACTTTCTGGAATTCTTTATGGCTGGAGAATTTCATGACCAGTAAGACTACGATATGATGTTGCGGTGATTGCCCAAACCTCGCTGAATTAGGCGGTTTTTCACGCGGAGGCCTTGAGGCGCATTCTTAGCTTTTCTGCTTCAAAGGGGTCCCAAGCGTTTCTAAAATTATGAAAGTAGTGGCGTTTTATGATAAAACATTGATTTGCATGTTTTCATGTTTAGATTTATAACCAGATGACATAGCGGTGATGAAGCCATTTTAGCTGAGCAGGTTCATGGGTGAGCACCAACTTTACTGCAACTGCAGGGTACGGCAGTAAGACTTGCGGCCATAAGTTACATCCAGCCTAGAAACTATAGTCCAATAATTTTTTTGAAATGTTTATAAGTCATGTTGATCTCAATTTTCACTAAGAAGAGATTCGATCGCAGTCAGGACAAAATAGAACTAGCATTGAGACGCTAAACTCATATATAAAAACAGGGCAATAAATGATGCACTCCATTCATTCCACATAATACACATTCATAATATAAAAGAATTTTACTGAACTTAAATATGGTGAATAACCATGTATGACTGTACATTTTGAGAAATTAGTTTGCCCACACTACACAAAATTAGAGTTTAGTAAGGTAATAGCCACAAAAACTCATCTTTATGGTAGGCAATATTTTTTATGTGAATGTCCTTCCTTGGCAACACTTGCTATAAGTTCCTTTGTTTCATGTTAAGTAACATATTAATATTACAAGATTTGATTTAAAATAGACCTGGACCATTTTAAGGTTTCATGCCCAGGCTTGCCATATTTTAAAGCAAGATGGCATTCTTTTCAACTCATGATTGTGAGAACATGTGATAGAAGTTTAGCTCTATAGTTTGTATGCGTCTTGGTGCAAAACACCGCGATGAAATCTTCTGTTTTTACTATAAACATTACGCGATGTTTCTTTGCTTGAGTTCACTGGGGTACAATAATAGTAACTTTGGCTTACAATGGCTGCATGATAGACTACTTACTTATATAATTTTATAGGTTCAAGCTTCATTGCTTAACATAAGTATTTAGAAATAACATACTACTATATGCTTGAATTTGAATATAGTAGGCTTGGGGCCATTATGGGTCCTACAATTATGAATTGGGTATAAATTAAATCTCTAATTATGATTACCAATTTTATTTATTTATTCATTTGTCATTTATACAATGATATGAAATTTCTGCCTTCTCTAACATAATTTTTGGAAGGGGTAGTGGAATTCATATAGGTTGGAGTTTGCTTGTGCTTCAACTTTACCATTAAATAATGCAATTCTAGCAACCAACTAATTTAAGATGAGGATGTTTTTGGCTTCTTGAATGATCATAAGCCATGTGGACCAATGGAAGGAAGGAAGGAAGAAGGAAGAAAATTTTAATGTCCAATACGGTAGGTTTGTGGGAAAGCAGAACGATCTATCTTTTACATTTTTCATAGTTCTAGCTTTTTATATTTGACTTACCATTCTTTTGCATTGCTTCGCTTGAGATAGCATCACAAGTTTGGGATTTCACCATTCAATACATAGGTTTTATATAGAAATCATGAGGCAGCGTACTCCTAGCAGGATAACTTGGAATAGACACTAGAAGTTTATGTAAGCCTCGGGGTAGGGTATTATTTTCAGAAGGTAGCTCATGAGGTGCTTATATCCCGCAATTGCAACTGGGGAATTGATTAACATGAGGGAGTTCTTAAGTACATTTTAAAAGAAGGTGGACGGTAATGGTCTCAGTGTCTGAACCTTCTTGATTTCTTGAAAACCAGAAAAGCTATGCTTTTTGGCTGATGTTTTGGGGTGAGGATCCCATATCGTGAAGTAAGCCTTTTCATAATGTGATTTTTTGCGGATGGCTTTGAATCATTTTACTCCTATATAGACATAGAGTTATGTTCACTTGCCGTTGAAAAATAAAAAGAAAATCGAAACCTCATCATCAAGGCTAATGGACGTTTTAGATAAAAGCAAGAGTTGTCTAATATAACTATATTCTGAAATTTGCAGATTGAAATTGTTTTCCTACAAAGTTAGAGATTTGATTTGGGAGCGGCTTTTAAGGGAAGCAGTGGCCCAGTTCCGAGAAGACAAAGCGGCAGTTTTGACCACATCATTTCAAACAACCCTATCATCACTTCTCGGACCACCGGATTGAGGTCGCGGTTTTTAAACATCTTACTCTCTAACTCATTGTAGAAAAATGCAAAATAATGAAAAAAATCATAGCCAATGCTTACCGAGGAGCGGTTTTACTTTATCTAAACATGTAGAGACTTGACCCCTTGGGTTTACCTAAGTGCTTAACTCTCTCACGCATAGATAAGGGACCAATAGATTTTTTAAGGTATTTTTCCCATGCAACATGACTGCCATATTAACATATAAGAAGGGGTTTGGCTGATTATTGAACCCACGATTTTATGTGATTTTTAGCGAAGCAGTGCAAATGCGCCTTTTACGTTCATCATGTGGCGACTCTGAGTGTTAAAAGCGTGCTCAGTTATTGTTTATCAACTTGTTCATTTCCTGTGTGCACAAAGAACTTTGCATTTTTAACAAATCCAATGAACCCCAAATGTTTTCAAATTCCATAAAACAAAGATAACCTTTAGCCTATTCAAAGTTACATTAAGTATGTCCTTGGCGGGACATAAAGTTACATCGACTCACCTCAGGAATCAAACACGGATCAAAACCCGCTGCGTGCCGCCTTGTCCGCGGTCCCGCGCTATCCGCATTCTTCTTGTGGTAAGGGTTGTTTCCACGCCCCAACACTTCTTTTCCATTGCAGCTCTCCATAACACACCAGAACATAACAAAAATAATACATAACAAAACAATGTTGGAACTTTGGGTATGATCAAAACTTTTTCCACATTATGAAAAGCTCAAAAGTCCTTATGTGTACCTTTATCATATACGTATGTCAATTTTTTGTATCCAAGTCATTTTACTTCTAAATACCTCCATCCCAAAAACAAATAAAAACAGAGGCGGAAGAAGCCATTTTCTTCTGGGCCACCCTAGAGTTGCCATTGACACACCACACTCTCCCCTCTTCATACACCCAGAGGTTTCATCCAATAGGATATAGATAGTTGATACATTTTTAATGTCGGCGGGAAGGTAATGGAGCTTATGGGACACAAAACACCGTATATGGGTAGTGGCCACTTTTCTAACTGGCGTTACAATGATGCAGCCACTTTCACAATGAAGCATTGAATTTGTGACCCACCACAGGCATGGCATAAAAGGGAAGGAGGCAAGTATTAAAATTTTGTTGAAACACGGGCATGGCATAAAAGTAATACATTCAAGTTTGTTGAAACCAGCGAGTTTTTGTTGTTAAAATAATGTACAAATGATGGGCAATTTCACTCATTGAATCTACTTGTTACGGTTGGTTGAAGCATGTTCTTAAAATGCCGTCATTTTCGGCGTGATTCACTTTTAAAAGCGGCGAAATGATGAAAATTGCTATATTATATTAAATACTTACCACGATGTAATATTTCTTGGAAGAATTTTCTTATTAATCAATGGTCCTATTATTAGGGCTTGGGAGCTTACTTCCGAGCCTGCTTAGTTCAATTTGTCAAGCTCGGAACCATTTTTCCTTAGTCTCATTGCAAAGGTGCTAGATGTACCAATACTGACCATTCTACCTTCAAGACATGTGGTTTATTTGCTACTAGAGGTACTCAATGTCCTTGACCCTTCACTCTGAATGCACCTATACTCACTTGATAAGCGGACTTTCAAAATCAAAGCCATACCTTGTGTACATACGTACATTGATTACTCTTCACGACCTACCGTCCAATTACATAGCGTTCTTGGCGAGAAACGCATATGGCACTAGAATAGACTTGATCGCGGGGCCAGGATAGGGGAGAACTTGATGATGGAAGGTACGGAAGATTTGTGATAGAGGGGAAGAGGCGAGGTACTCGACTCACGTATATTTTAGCTCAATTCCGCCCAGACTTCGGACAATACCAAGGCTAGGACCAAGTGTAAGCGACCACTTCATAAGAACCTTATTTTGTAGAATCAAATTCATACTACCTTTTGACCGTGCCATAATGTGCTTCTAGCCTCTGAGGAGCCCGTCTGTGCATGACTTGGCATTATACATGCTTGAGGTTACGGATGAGCGTCTTCGATTCTTGAGCCCTCAATGAGTCATGTCGTCTGCTTATAGTTTCTTCTTGCTTGTCTAGTATCATGATCTTGCAAGGGGATTTCCCTTGAAAACTTTTGAGGCGGGGGTTTTTAATCCTAGTAACAATGGTTGTACTAGGCCATTGTATGTGTCCTATATGGTCTCTTGGTCTTAGTGGACATTAAAAATCTATTTATTCTTCTATATGTTCAAGAATAAATGCTGACAACACAACTTGAGTACTCAGAAACACAATAGGGAATGTTTTTGATGAAAAGCTAATTTGTGGCTAAATATTTTAGTAAATTAAGCCCAGAAGTAGCATTTCATTTGTGAGAGAGAGAGAAAGAGAGAAGAGAGAGCGGCGCGAGTGGTCCACCCGAGCGCCAGGGTTATAGGGCATAGCAAAATATATAGCAAAAGTTGTGGAACTATAAGCAGGTTGTCCTGAGGCTGCGCTTTGTGCCGTTCTTCTCCCGGAGTCACGCATACCAATATAAGCGGCTGGGGTGGGTGCCTCTCTTTCCCAAATTCAAGTACAAACCAAGACATTGCACAGGTGCAAGAATCCATGTGTAAATGGTGCTCTTTTATGAAGCTTAAGCAAGCTTAAAAACGACATAGTTAGATGCACTCTTTGAGCAACATATAACTCTTGCTTTCTGTACGTTGCTCAAACATGGGCGTCGACCTCTCGGCGGTGAAGCACACCTAATCTCTTAAAATGCATGCACGGCAAACTCATTATCTCCATGATGCACTGAAAAGAGATGCACAAGAACCCCCATTTGATGAGGAAATAATAGCCATGTTCTTTCAACCCGGTTAATACCACGGCCAATGCGATATGATAGACCCATGTGCTTTTGCATTTGTGATTCCCTCATGTTTTTCATCATGATATTTTACACTATCACGTAGATGCAGGTACCTAATCGCTATCATCGTACGAAATTTAACACAATAGGGTTTGCGTCTTTAGAAAACTAGGAGCCAAGATATTGCATTTGAATCACAGTTCCATATGTTCACAGGGGCAATTAAGTCACATTGATTTATTTGAGGAAATCCACCATTGCACACCATATAGTCTTGGCATGCGCGCCTTTTCTTGCTTCCCACTCTTTGTGGTTTCACGGGGCTTGGCTCACAATAATGCATTGCCAACACTTTCTTAGCTAGGTAAAAGGTTGATGGGTTTTCCTTTCTAAGCTTTCGATTACGTCCAAAGGCGTGTTCCATTCCGACCTTATCTTTCAAAAGACGCTCTCAAAGTAGCCCGGACTAGTTAAGATTTGCACCGCATGAATCATATTTCCGGTTATGCGGGATACATTGCCATCTATCAAGCATACCTTTCAAAATCAGTCTTTTAGGGTTCTAGGTCTATAGTGCGAGGCCCAAAAGCTCTCGACGCTCTACTACATGAAGAGACGAGGTGGAAGCCATCCTTGCGTCATTTGTAATCAGCTCTAGCTTTCGGATGGGGGGTGGCAGCACATGTCTTAAGCTCACAAAGCTTATTCGTGGCCCGGGTCTTAAGGAGGACTTGCATAGGCACATTGGGGGTCTTGATCTTTTCCTTTGCATCTTAGTAGGGGACTAGGCCTCTGGGTTATGTGAGCTGCTTCTACCCTAGGTCCTTCTTTAGGGCTCATATGAGGAGGCTCTGGCTGCTTCTACAGTCTAAGCCCGTCTAACTCTTGTGGATTCATAGCGGCTTTAGCGGCGTGTATAGATAGCGATAATACCAACACGTAGCGGCGGCAGCAATACCTAGAATGCGGGAAAAAAAAACCCCACAGTGTGAGTATTAATAAGCACAGCGAAATGGTTCATTAAGATTCTAGTAAACTACTAAGTTTCAAAGCTTGGCGGTTATATAGGCACCCTAAGGTTTCAAGTTGGCCGGTTACATAGGCACTCTATGGTTAATCGGGACGATTCACGATTATAGCAAATTGCATTTCTTTCATTCTCTTCAACAAGTTTAACTTATGATCACGACCCAACTACGACTCCATTAGAGGCTTCCTCATAGAGGTTGGACTGGTATATTGCATAGCCAAGACCACCCTACAACGGAAAAGTCCGCGGTATTTAATGAAATATAAGCCACTCCTATATTGAGTGTTGGACTTCATCAACCTTGAGTGGGGAAATAGGGTATAATATCTCATTAAATATTCTCCCTAACATAAGAATTAGAACACACCCACCTTTTAGCACGCGTGACCCGGAAGCACCGACAAGCGGGAGAGGGGGCTATGGGGAGCCCTAGCCGATCCTCGACGCCAGTATTGACACCCACTGCCCTCGTGGCACATTCCAATGCAGCGCGCTGGCCGAGGGAGGTCCTTTGCCTAAACTCAGGATCACTCGAACTTCTAAAACCTAGTCTCTCACTTAATGAACTCCACCTCTACTAGCTCTTTGTTGGCAGGTGAAGGGTAGGCGAAAGCAAATTCTCTCTTTCTTATTTTTTATTTTTTTATTTTTATTTCATTTATTTTTTTCTTTTTATTTGTATTTTACATTTCTATTGTTTTTTTCTTTTTTCATTATTTTTTTCACAAAAAATGGATGCAGGATTGAGCTACAGAGGCAGGGGCGGCTCACCATAAATCACGCCCTCAGGCGGAGACGAGGAGCCTCACTATGGAGGAACCCTGGGCCTGCAATAAAAACAACAAAAAAACTAACTGTAGTTTTAAAACTAGAAAAATGAAAAAAGGGAAAAGGGAGGCAGGGTTGTGTGGGCGAATTCAGTTTGCAACTATTACCAACATAAAATATAAAGAAAAGCGACATATATAGAAAGTTGAAACGTGTGAAACCCCTAACATTTTATGCAGCGAGCACTACTAGTAAGCTGAAACTTATAAAAACTACGAAAATTACGTGGCGAATATGTCTGTTTAAACTGGCGAAGAAGTTCGGCGGCCGAGCTTGAATTTCGCTTACGAGTGGGAGATTGCAGCATAAGCGGTTCGGCGTAAGCGTTAAGCAATTTTTGGGGTATTAAATCGAAAAATAGTAGCACTTCCCAAAAATGCGTATTTGCGGACATCGTAGAAAAATAATTTCATACGTCTGAGAACCTGTCACGCTTACGCGCATACGCTGCGTCCGTGGGCTTGACGTTACATGGATGTTTAAGTTAAATTAGTTGATTCAATTTTAGGATCTTCATGGCGTACAGCACATTCTGGTTTTCTATAAACGCCCAGGGGGTAGAGAACTTACAATAGATTATGAAGATATTTGCATTTTACACGCTGGCATTTTAACATATAAATACTTTATGGGGTGTTAAGCTCATATAGGTTGACTTGATTACGGTGATTGTATAATGATGTTTCGGTGGCTATAAAGAACAGCAAAATACCACGGCTTTAGAGGCCATGTTTTAGAAAAAAACCTCCTTAAAACTACGCTACTTATAAACCGCACCTCCTTGAGCATGCTACATGAAAAATATGCGGTTCTTTAACAAGCCTGCCAAAAAACCACCACGTCCACAAAGCAGGAAGCCCGCGGCTCCTTAAAAAAACTACGCTACTTATAAACCGCATCTCAAAACTACGCCTCATAAAACACCCCTACACCGAAAAAGCCTGCAGTTCTTTTAGCAAAAAGCATACCTCGCCAAAAACCACCGTCCTAAAAAACAAAAACCACGGCTCCTTAAGAAAATAACAATGGGCGTTCCTTGTCACTTAAAAACAACAAGATTAGTTAAGTAAAAAACCACACCTCCGCAGTTCCTACATATGGTTTTTTGAAATCTCGATTAAAAGAACATGTGGACCTAAAGAAACATACTTTCTAACTGATGGACAAATAGGGGTAGGTGTTCGATTCGGAACACCGTAATACGTAATATGCCGAAGAAATGAGCCACGGTAAGCGATAATATGATTAGTTGGTTACGATATTCAGAGGTCTGTAGGGCAAGAAGCGGTATACGGGGAACTCTATCAATCATTAAACTTGATAAACTCAATTTATACGCCTAAAGCCATACATTCAAACCCAAAATCTGGTACTATCGTGCACCATCGAGGTTAGAAAAATTCCACATCAAACGCGCATTTGTTTGGGGTAAGAAAGGCTGAAAAGCACAGAGGAGAAAAGGCATGTATTTATGGCGCGGTTTGGGTCCCCGGAGTCCAATACATCCATTGAGCAACGGCACCTTTTAGCGGTGAGATTTGTTGGAGCCATACGCTCAGTGCAGAGATTTAATTAGGTAGCGTATTGTGCTTCGTCCCGAGGCATTTATTTATCGGCGGTTTGTCGTTTCGCTTCGCGGACCGAATAAACTTTCCAGAAGCCGATCGCCGCTAGTTTGATACATAGGGTTTGCGACGTGGTTAGTAACTGGCGTTAGAAGAGGATAAAGTAGAGGAGTTTAGGAAATAAAGTAGAAGAAAAAGATGCTTGGGGAAATTACGATTTGCATAAGGCTTGAGTGTTTTCCCTAATTATTCCTAGACATGGCCATTAGCAACATGTATCTTGGGATCCAATTGTATTTGAGATTTAGCTGAGATTGGCTGAGGTGATTGGCTATCTCTACTCACTAGAAGAGGTGGTTTGCAGGGTATAGTATCTTCTATGAACTTCTTTGTAATGATCTTGCTACTTTATAATTGTATAGACTCCCTTACGTCTGGGAAGAAGGCCAGGTATTTAATCTTTGGGAGTAATTGGATGTGGGTATGTTTGGGACTTACATTACCGCTGTTTTTATTTACGGTGATGCTTATTGAATTCATTTACATTGCATAGAGGTGCTTGAGAAGGGGTTTAGGGTAGAGGATATGGGCAAAATAAGGTATATAGTAGAGGGAGAGGAAGAATGGAGCTTTTGTCAATCTTATCTTGAAAATATATGGCAAACCGATGAGGAGTTTCAAGGGAATTTGATTTAGCCATGTGGTGGATATTTATTGTCTCTTGTAGAATTTGTTTGTCTGGCGGTATGACTTAAGTGCATCCCATGCAGGATCCACACGGCCTCAAGCTGTATTCATGGGCTAAGAAATCCTTGAGATGTTGTTGGCTTACCATTGCGCATGCGCCTCCCCTTTCTTGTTGCGTTTGGAACTGGGTGCGTGCCGTTGGACTTTTGGCTATGCTGGCGGTGGGACTGCAAGCGTCTGGGGAAACCTCTCTTGGGCTATTCTTGTGTCTTTCCTTATCACGGTATATGTGCTTTCTCAGCAGTGCGTCATTTTGAAAACCGAGATTACGAGATTTGATCATAATTGTTTTTACCCACTTCCTAGTGATTTAATTGTTGCTTTTCGTTTGCTCGTGTATTTTGTCAGTTAATGTTTTATAAGCGGATTCGGTTCCGTGGGGAGAGATGCTTTCGAGATGACGGGTTTTACCGCTAGTCCAGATTGATTGGGTTGGCCTTCTACAGCAGTAATCCTGGAAGGCAGGAGTTTGAAGGTTGACTACCACGTTAGAATTATACACAATTTTGATAGATTTTTGATTTAGATCAGAGCCTCGCTATCACCATTTTCAAAGCAGGGTGTACCCTCGATGCAATAGCGTTCTCGTTTTTCATTATTATTTGTAGTGTATCATACTTCGGACTTATGATTTAGATGTATACTCGCATTAGCTACTAAATTTCTAGTGGTCAGAATTTGCGGGGCGGTAGAACCCTATCTGGTGCAGTAGGAGGTTTCAGACCTCTGATCCATTATCTTATCCAGATCCATCTTTTATTCTCGGCTTCTAGTAAGTACGCATCATATTGTACATATACTTTCGGTGTTTTCTTATTCACTGGGGGTAGTGTGTGTATAGATTAGATTTTGGTTTACCATCCATTCTGGCCAGGGCGTTATTGAACTCATGTAGCACTACGCTGATCATCGATGGAAACGCTAGCGAGGTTTCTTAGCACTATGTAGCCATCATGTGGACTTCTATCATTAAGTTATTATTTAGATGTATCTACTTTAAGTTGACATTGGCCAGTCGAATATGTTTATTATAGGGCTTTTTAGCGATTAGGAGCCTTTTCCTTCTACCACTGCAAAATATTCAGCTTTGGAGGTGTATTTTTAGCGTTTAGTCTGAGAATTGTGTACTACGAGATACCACCTCTTATTCTCTATACATTGCATTAGAACACCTATATATATGTAGGTATTTAACACAGATTCATCATTTAGGTTAGTCATGGAAGGCTAATTAGAGCTGATTCCCTAATCATCAAACATCTATAATACATCCCACTGAAGCTAAACTAAAGCAGGATCCGCAAATTCGTAATTATATTCTCATCGAGATATGGTTACATTATACCTGAAGGTTGTTAAGATGTTGGCAAGGTAGGATGATGCCACGCATCAATTTGTTTACCAAGATGATGATAGTGTATTATTTAGCGCTATAGGACATTGGCTTTTCAATGAAGCGTTATTGTACAATCCTATAGAAAAAATCCTCCTCCTCCTCTATAGCAAGAAGCGCATGAACTTATTGGATAATAGTACATGTGTGCAATCTATACCTTGATATTCTCATTAACTTCTAAAAGTCATGATGTCAATAATAGTTGGAATGAGGCATTTGGCAGTTTGTTACATAGATGAAAATGGAAGAAAGCATAGGTCCAAGGAAATAGAATGGAATAGACAAATGGTGTTATAAAAGTTGTATAGCGGAATATAATAGAATGTACTGCATAGGATTAGGATTCATTACCTATGACCTATGGTTTTGTTGTCTATTATGTAACCTTGGCTTCCTGAAAGTGAGTATAACAAAATTACACGTTAAGGCCGCGCATTAGGGCATGCGTTTATATCGGCGTTTAAGTAACACACTTCCGGTTACCATGTTGTACTATAATTTAAAATCAAGGCCTGAGAAATATCTATAGGCTAGCTCTAATTTTCAATCTACTTAATTCCCTTCAAACCTTGGCTTCTATTAATTTCCCTTAACTCTTTTCCTGAGCCGAAGGATCCATTTTCAGAAAAGAATCAATAGCAGTTTTTGGTGGTATCTCCCAAAGCTAACACGCGGTTTTTCTGATCTGTGTCCTGGAAGAATCAGCTCTACTGAATCTTGGAGTGCTAGTCCAGAGATGCAATATTGGGAGAGTGTTGTTGTTTCACAGATACCGTCAGGCTCACATTGATCACAAGTCTCATGCCAGATGTACTGACCACAGCGTTCTTCGCCGACAAGTCTGATTTGTAGGATTGCCAGATGTACCACTCACAGCCATTCTACCTTCAAGAGAGGGGTTCATTCCTAGAGCACCCTATAAACTCTCTAATGCTCATGATAAGCTGGTTTTCAAAGTCATAATGTCTTTGTGGACATCCTTATAGCCATATCTTGCTATACACACCTGTACATTGGTTACTCTCTGGATCTATGCATCAATTAGATAGCGTTCTTGGCCCGGAACATATGGCACTGGAACAGACTTGATGCAGACAAAGGCAGAGAACTTGATGGGAGGCTGGAATATTATTTGTAGCTGACAAAATGAGAGAAGATGGCGGGTATTCCCGGTAACTTGGCTACGGCTATATATTAGCTCAATTCCGGGGAACTTCGGACAGTGATACCAAGCCTAGGACCAAGTGTAAGCCGCCACTTCATGGAAACCTTGTGGTATGGAAAATCGGGTGCCATGTACATACACTTGACAGCCATAGAAAATAGCGGCCAGAACTAATGGAATCCAACCATACTAAATTTGACATTGTGAAACGCATTACCAAAATAGTTGAATTGATCCAAAAATGCCAGAAATGTCCCGAAATAGACATGTTTTCCTTTTCTTCCAGACAATCACCATCGCCAACTGACATCAGAAATGTAGTTACCAACATCGATTAATGATTATAAAGCCTGCCATAGAAGTCAGAAGTTACTATCATCAAGCACTAGAAGAAGGAACACAAGGCTAAATTAAAGCACTATACCACATACGATTAAAGATGGTTTCCACGGAAACCCAATGTGAGAAACCAGCCAAGGTAGCATCCACTTTACTTGAGAAGCAGCAAGAACAGGCATTGCTGACGGGCATTGCTTGAAAAGAAATATTTGCTGTTATCATAGCATGTTGCAACAACAGAAGCAAGGGTGGCAATAACAGAAACTGACAACGAACCTGCTCTGCAACATCCCACATAAGTCATCAATGATTTTTTTTCAGCTGGAAATCTAAAATCACTTTTTGCACCCAGCAATATTATTACCTGGAATGGATTTGAGAAGCCCCACGTTGAATGTGGCGTGATTTTTTAGAGCAGACATGCTGCCACCCATGTATGCCAAGCAGAACATGGATGAACAGCGAATCGCGAATGTAAGCTGCGCAAACATGCACATTGAGATCCAAAGTATCAAAATTGGCTAAAATTATAGGAAGGCGGGCGTAATGTCGATCAGGGTATCTTACCTTGATTGGTGCTTGAAAATTGATCAAATCAGCAAACATGCCTTTGGATTTCCTGCATAGCCAACAAAATTCTGTGATTGCAAGTAAGTGCTAATACAACATATAGAACAACAAATGAGTTCAAATGCTAACACTGCAATACACAGGACAAGCGCCCACCGAATCAGCCTTCAGCCCCAGTTTCTTCAAAAGAGTGTACATATAGTAGGTGATAGAGCTCTTAAAATTCCAGGGTTCCAATGAGCAAGTATATTTGTATATGCCAATGGCAGAAATACAAAACAACAAGCCAATCACAATAGGCATAGACATAGGGAGCTGCTTTGGCGGCCAAAATGCTGCAGTCCAAATAAGCCCACTAGTATAATGCACGCCACTATATCTGTGTATGGCAGAATATTAATATCAGTAAGCATCTAAGGTATAGCAACTAAGCGTGATAAATGCATTCATGTTCTCAACAGCACCCTAAGCTCCTAATACATGTAGGAGATACATGTCATGGGCTTGTATTACATGGAGAAATGACGTGATAAATGCATTCATGTTCTCCAACAGCACCTAAGCTCTAATACATGAGATACACATGTCATGGAGAAGCGCTATACATGGAGAAATGAAAGCCCACATATGAACCCATTTGTCACCCAGACGGTGAAACATATTCTCTTGACTTAATCCATAAAAGCATGGTTTTGGGGATAAAAATGCATGTATGTATATAGAAAGCAAGGTTTAGTATATGGTTCCATGATAGCATATATGTATATAGTAACTCATCTACCTAGAATTGGTTGAAAAGCTTACATTCATGGTGTGGTGATTATCTAGTATCACGAAGAGCTAATTCTGAAGCTTGGTAGGGCGCAAAGGCTTAAAAATATAGGAATGAGTGCACAATACCAAATATTTTAATATAAAGCAAAATTTTAACAATTAAGTCTCAAATCATCTTATTGTTTTGCTTGCCACTTCCATTCTATTTAAATGCCCAAGATTAGCTTTAACTTTCCCTATTCACTTTGCATGGTAATAACATTAACCATCAAGATCTTAGTTGGAATAGATAACTAGAGTATACGTGTGCGGTGTAAATACCACGATGGCGATCACCATGCCTTGCGTACTAAGCGGAAACCACCATGAGCAAGCCTATCCTAAAGCCTATAGCCTCAAAAATGGCAGAAAAGATTCCTTTGCTTCCCTTGCGGTTATTTTGTGGGTTTGATAAAGAGCCCAGCGATTTTGCATTATAGCATGAAAGTGGTGAAATCTTCCACACAGTATTATAAATCAAAACACAAGATGTGAATAATTATTTCACATGGAAGCATATATGTAACTTTGCAAAAGAATATGTACGCTACCTTTGTCATCGCATTGATTATGATCAACACATATTTGGCGAATGAAAGTATGGATTTATAGTGTATATTACAAGTGCAAAAGTCCAAAATTTCTTAGTCAAGGATTTTTTGAACTTCTTGCACTTATAATATGAAACTATAACTATTATTAAAATATGTGATCATCACAAAGGTGAAAATCTTTAAGTTATATGTTCTCTCTCAAAGCTTCATTTGTACCTCAATATTCAAATTTTTGGAACTGCTTGCACTTGTAATGGCTGCCTATGACATACTCCTTGATACATATTGTTTGGCTTGTTCCAGGTCCTTATATAGAACTCCGACTTTCACTTATGCCAAGAAAAGCACAGCCTTAAAGGATGTCTCACGTTAATCTGCATGTTAACCATCATATAAAATATTATTCTCCTTTGTCCCGCATAAAATTTAATAGAATAGCTTGAAATAAAACTTAAAATTAGATGCTTTTCCCACATAAAATCCAACATCCTCTGTTCTTTCAGAAATAGGGCAACCCAGCACTCTAATACAAGAAAAATGAAGGCCACATGCTGGGGCGGTGATATACAGCGTGCAAATTGTTAGATGATAGCTGAGTGGCTTGGCCAGAACATAAGTGGTACCATCGGATGAAAATTCCATATCCACCGACGCATTTGCTTTAAAATAGCAGAAGACTAGAAAAAGGACCTGGAAGAAAAGCAAATGTACCTAGGCTGCAGCGAAGCAGACCGGGAAGTCAGGGCTAAAATCGTGTCCATTGCTCATGGAAATCCGTCTAAGGGCGCACAAGAGGGAATTCAACTATGTGCATTTTATGAAGTAAAGAATTGTAAGCCCTAAGAGATATACTTACACGAAAGAAGCTGTGCCCCACTTCCATTCTATTGATGCCTGTTTTGTTACGCCTTAAATCCGCCATATCTATTTTCTCAAACCTCGAACTCTCACCGAATTTGTCCCAATTATCGAGCTTGCTCATGTTGCCCTCGGCAGGTCAAGCGCTTCCTGGATTTCCCCCTCAAATTAAATCAAGAAGGGCTTATTACAACGTAGGCTCTAGAATCTCAGATTCGACAAGGTTTAAATATAAAAGAAAAAGAAATTAGAACTTCGCTTATTAAATCATTGGGCCAAATGTGTGGGGCGCTCGCTCCTCTTTGAAGTCAGCAGTGCTGAAAAATCACCCTAACTAGCATGAGAATTTGCTCTACATTATATTGTATTTGAATATTTGCTCTAAGGACCTTAGCGTTTACATGCAATTAGTTTTCTGTGGTGAAAAGGGATGCTCTATTGTGCTGAAGATGCCAAACACAGATCTAATAAGAACATGCTTATATAAAACAAATTATTATTCCGGTTTGTTTTAGATGCAATTCCTATACGCAAATTAGCGAGTCAAATTAGTAGTGGACCATAAGGATTCCACTCAATGTAAATCTTTTGCAATTGAAGTCATTGAACTTGTGGAGAGAAAAATGCTACAATTTTTCTACGGAAACTTTTGTGTTCTCTTTGCAATCTACTTAGCAGCTTAGCCTCATATGGGCTACATTGAAAAAAAAAATCTATAATGAAATAAGCCACTTGATCTCCCAAAGTACAATACGTAGAAACCTTATTTGATTTTTGTTCCTGTCACGAACTCAAATCCAAAATGAAAAAAATATAAAGTTGTATTAGATAGATTGACAGCACTAAGATGCATATATGTTGAATCACGATCTACAAGTATCCCCAAAGGACTCCATTTCTTTGAATATGTATATGCGGTGATTTTGGATCTCTTGATCTATGTGCTGGCGATTTCCTCAACGCGTTGGTCAATCCGCAGAGATCACGAGAGGCATGGTGGATTATGCAATTCTGAAGTCTTGGTTGTTTTTGCAAAGAGGTTAAAGCTTCTATATAGGAGAGGTATACATGAATGATTATGTCCTTTGATTATGGAGACTATATTGTGGGAATGCAACGCACACTAGTTTTGTACCCCTAACCATCGCATTCACATCGTCAAGATAGAAAGGAAAAGTTTCAAAATTTGTGAAGGAACTTGTGAGTAAAACTCATTGGCCATCTGGGGCAAAAGACATAGGAAGTGACTTTGCTTTAAATTGATCTTACAACTTGCCACCGATCTTTTCGATCTAAAAGAGAGGCAATTGGGGCTCCCTTGCAATTCTTGAGTGCGATTAATGAGTGTAAAGACAAGAGACGAAATATCACATGGCAGTGGCGTTGTAACAAGACATAAAGATACATGAAATTGATTAAAGAATAAGAGAAAGGGAACACTTGCCCAAGAAGCGAAGATATGGTCAAAGAGTTGATTGTTGAACCAACCGGTCACGGAATAGAGATTCAAAGAAGGAATAGAATTAAATTTGGATTTAAACTTTAGCGTGCAACAAAATATGTAAAGCTATACTATATGAGGGTTGGAGCCTTTGACTTGTGGAAAGGTGATGAGGTTTTATAGTTTTCGGTGGATGATATTGCAGGGTGAGGCCTACGGGAACTCTCAATGGGGAGGCATTAGATATTCAAGGGGAGCTAGTTTGAGAAATGATTTAAATGGTAGGAATTTCTCGGCGAAGATCCTCACTCCCTATGTATAATGCGGTTTTACATGAAGGTTTTGGCATCTTGGCGAGGTGATGATCGCGTTAGGATCAAAACAACTAACTCACTTGATAATGGTTAGTAGTCTTTTCAAAGGTACGTATGCTACTATTCTTGAGAGTAAAATAATAGTGGGCAAAAGAACAGCAGAATTGAGGAGCACACATGGAGCAAGCGGCTTAGGAAAAAAAGGTCTGGGGTAGATCTGCTAGGAGAGCGATGGGTGCAGCCAAAGGCACCAAAAAGCTTCATGTTTACAGCCACTTTTGTAGACTTCACAAAGTTTGACATGAATACTGCAATTTGAATTTTATACTTGGCATAGATTGGAGAGCATAGGGTACCACTCTATTTTAAGTAAGAAGGCGTGAAGACTCATATATGAAGGTAATGGTTCAACACCGAACTTTCATTATCTCATAAATGTCACGATCTAGTGAAGAGTACAAAATTAGGGTTAAACAAGGTTTTGCCCTCTTTCCCATTATTGATCTATTTGGTTGGATGCTCAATTTGAGTGGAGATGGCATTGCATTAAACAGAAGGAATATATTTATTATCTTGCTATTATATCGCTGATGATATTATTGTATTGTTGTCACCCGAAATTATTACAGGGGATCGTGGAACGTTCAAATGCTTTAGCTTCTGTGATACCAAAAGGCATGAGCGTGAATATATAGATAAAACCCGAAAGTGATAATAGTGTTGGTGCCAACAAGGTGGATAAATATGCGCTAACATAAAGGGGATAATTTGAGACACATTGTTGAATATCTATAAATATCTGAGTCTAATAGTGGACAAAAGTCCGGTACAGGTCATGGTAAAGCAGAAGGGGTAATGGAGGCTTGAGGGTTTTATTGCCATCTGCGGTAAAGTGTCATCAAGAAATATGGGATGCGGCTTAGGGAAGGTATACTATTTCTTTGGTACAACGGTTGTACATCATTCTATGGTACGTGAAGTTTGGGGTCACGAGGGTTGTCCATACAAGGCTGGAAAAGGATTGAGAAGGTACAAAAGAAATTCTTTCATGCTGACTGGGCACTAAAAGTACCTTTATGCGATGATGTTGAGTGGAGGCGTGGGATGCTATCCACGGAACTAGAAGCCTAATGGAGACTCTTAGTATATTTGCAAAAGATCTGATCACACCACCGAACAGGCAGCTTGCTTACCTCACGGCTCTTTGCGAGGGCGATCCAAGGGTGAGGTGGTATCATTATGCTTTGGCTTAAAATGGGGGATGAATATTGTGGACTTGAGAATCCAACAAAGGATAGCATCAAATGATATTGGGTTAGAAGGCATCTTTACGTCCTTAAAATGTGGAGTGTACACAGTAAAAAAGGCATTACAGGATCTTCATAGACAGGTTCGTGAGTATTTACAAAAATTATGAGGTAAAGCTTAGATATATGATGGCGGGGATGGGGCTCGGCTTGCACCACTTGGGGGTGAAAGGTGGGCGTTAGGCAGAATACCAGAACTGAGATTTTGTAAAAGTGTGTGTGGATCATCTGAAAGTGGAGGGCAGGGGCCGCCATGCCAATTTTTAGGATGCTCCGGCATGTACCAAGCCCACATACGAAGTTTGGTATACATGCTTAACTTGAGACTTGTGAGCTTCTTTGATTTTCTCCGGCTACAATCAGGAAGATTTACGGTAGGATTATACAAACTAGAGATAGCAATATTCAAAACATAAAATCTGGGGAGCTAGTAGGCTGTGAGGGAGGGAGAGCACTAATATGTTCTTACCGAAGACATATTAGATGATATTATGTATGTTGTTGAATATATATAAAATGGCGTCTTCTGACTTTGATGGTCTCACTAAAGCGCCAAAAATAAAGGTGATTTCATTTTCATGTCTCTCCCTCCTCCCCTCTCCCTCTCCCTCTCCCTCTCTTGTCACTTTTTAGGGCCATGATAGATGCCATCAAAGGAACCACGAAAGCCTTTGTTTCTTTGCGTTTATGTAGGTGCACTAAGGCTTTTTGTCCCGGTATCACCGAGGGTAAACTTTGGACTAGCTTGGAGCGCATCAATGTGCATGAACAATGTCTGAGAGATCTTTGTAAGTACTATATGAAAAGTGCTGGTCAAACTATCTACTCGTTTGTTGATGAATGTGATGAGGTGGTGGTCGTGTAATATTGCCCAGGGTTAAGCGAGGGATGTCCTATGTAGCCTTGACCCTCTTTGGCATATTTATTGATGGGTGGAGGGAGTGGGTACAGAATCATGGGGGGAGGGAACTCCCTTGGTAGATACGTTATTCTCTTGCTTCTATATGCGGAGATGACATTGTATTGATTGCTTTCGAGGGAAGGTATCACCGAAGCATTTGAATGCTTTCGGCTTCTTTTTGTGATGCTAAGCGCTACTTGGTGAACTTTGAGTAAAACTAATGTAGTGATTTTTTGGGACAACGGCCCCGGATAAAATTATGAGTTCTTTTACAAGGACAATGTCTGATTGGAGATCTCTACATCTTATAAGGGGTCATAGTAGATAAAATTTGGGGTGGAATCGGACAATAGGCGAGAGAATAAATGGAGGGCTTAAAGAAAAACTTTTTGCAATCGCGAGAAAAATGTCATTAAAAGCGGAACATATAAATTGATTTGAAAAGAATGCTATTCAAGACAGATGCAGCGGTGGTGCTATATGAGGAGCAGGCGAGGTTGTCATTGGAGTTATGGCAAAAAATTGAAAAAAAGTGCAAAAGAGAGAAATTCTTACATCTTGAACTTGGGGGTTAAAACCAGAAACTCATGAAATAATGCTAAGCGGAGGTGTGGTATGATGCCACTAGAATGTGAGAGCTTTTATGCCAATTTCTAACCTACATGAGCAAAATGGGTGGTCTTGAGGAGGATAGTCTCCCTGCAGCTGAAGGTATTTTGGTCCCGAGGGTTGGTATGCGAGAGGGGTATGGTGTGAAGTTGAAAATGCATTTTGTGCATTGAGGGTCTTGAAACCTTGAGAATAAGTGTAGCCGGTCGGGGAATGGTTGAGGAGAATCATGTAAGCGGATATATGATCCTGGAGCGAGGCACAAAAGATGATGCACGTCCCGGGGGCCCGGATGAACCCTATCTTTAGCGTGAGATGAATTATCTAAATGGCGATCTATCTATATCTGAAAAAGGACATGTTATATCGAATGCGAGTCTTGCGCACCACCTAAATGTTGAGGAGTACCCAGGAAGATGAGTGCGGGGAATGCTTAGCGATGACACCCGGACTTAGGCGAGCATGTGGAGCAAGGCGGAGATTAGAGGATGAAGAACACGTGATTTTAAAGTGTCCGGAAGCACACCAAATACGAGGAGGCGGTTGAGGGTGGGGTTCAGTCCACTTACATCTCTTTTTTCAACCTACCGGCAGCAGGTGTTGCAAGCTGTAATGGATATGCTACAATTGAGGGAGGCGGCTATTAAAATATCCTAGAGATTTTCTTGGGGATGGAAGGAGAATAGGCTTGATGATGATGAGCCTCTTTGGCGAGGCTTGTCTGCAAAAGTTGTTTTTACTTTGAAAATGTTTTTTTCTAAACGTCTCATAGACCTGATGTCTCAAAGGCCGGAATAATACATTTCACTTCACTTCACCTCTCTCTCTCTCTCTCTCTCTCTCTCTCTCTCTCTCTCTCTCTCTCTCTCTCTCTCTCTCTCTCTCTCTCTCTCTCTCTCTCTCTCTCTCTCTCTCTCTCTCTCTCTCTCTCATATCATGATGATAGCATGAGGGCCCCACTAAGGGAGTGAGTGCGATATGATTTTACAAAGAAGAGTGGTGGCCGGCATTGATAGTCTTGCAAATGGCAAAGCAAAGGGTCCGAAAGGGGATATGTGCGAGCATGTAAATGGGCGGCATCCATACCATAATATGCAGCATGTTTTACACCTTGCTTATTAAAGCAAGGATTCCCACGGTGGCAGCTCAACGGGTGTTCCAGATTATAAGAGTGGTTCCATGCTAGGCGAGAAAAATTCTGGGGAACTCTCATGAGTAAGTAATTTGTTCTATATAAAATTATTTTACCAAATGTAGAGAAAAAATTAGTCTTTGGGGTGAGAGCATAATGGAAAAGAGCCAAAACCCAAGAAGCGGGTTTTAGGGCCAAAATGTCCACATTGGACCATTTGCTTGCATTAAAATGCATTTTGATTAGGTCCAAGGGGACGAGGAAACCTCATATGTCACATTTAGCCAGACTTTTAGCGAGGCATTTGGGCAAAGTTCGGGGAATAGATTATGGGAAAAGAGCCAGGAGCAATTATGTGTCCCCTAAGCACTGCGAGGTCACCCAGTTCAAATACTCTATGAAGTTTTGAATACGGAGTTATCATTGCCATTCAAAGTGAGATTACCAGATACAGTTAGTAACATTGGAGTTAAACAAAGGATGTCCACAATGCTCCTACTATATTTGGAGTGTCTCTTTATTCCGCGACTGGAAGAGATAGTTTATAACTCTGGCATGATGGAGCCTTGCTTGGTCAAGGACATGTGATCAATTGCTCTTATATCTTTGGAAGTGATGTGGTGCTTTACTTGCGATCTGGGTACATCGCGGCAATTACTTGATCAATTAATTTGCTTTACGCTTAAACGAAGCAGGGATGCAAGAGTAAATCTAGAAGACTAAAACCATGTAGTGGAGCTCAGCGAGGAACATAGGTTTTCTCTATTTTAGTGAAAAGTTGAGATATGCGAGACATATAAATATGCAGGACTTACTATTAGCGAGGTCATAAATGGCATCAATGCATACAACAAAGGGTGTGAGTGAGGAAGGCCTTTGTATTCTATGCAAAGCATGTCTTGGGGAAAACCCACATATGGGCATGGCCTTAAAGAAAAAGGCTGCATATGAATCTCTAGTCCAAGCATGTAGTATTATATGGGGCTGGGGTGGGGACGGGGGCTGCCACAAGGCTCTTGGGATGATATTGACAGTGCACAAGAAGTTTCTCGAGGCTAGAATTGGGTGTAAAAGGCGCCAAACCCCATATCGGAAATGATGCTAGCAGATAGGCACTATATATACCCATGAAGGGAAGCTTTTTACTCAAATGCATTAGGTACCTTGCTAAAATAAAAGATGGATGCCACCGCGCATTCCTTGTATTATGCTTGCACGAACAGAACATAAAAGGATGGTTTCAGATGTCAAGACATGGCTTGAAAGATGGGATATCATGTGGGGAGGCAATTTCCATTGACAACTTTGAGAACATGGGTCTATGAAAGGTTAGAAGAAAAATGTGCTGGATGAGCCCAAAGGAGCTAAGATGATATTGTACAAGATGCATATATGCTTATAGATCCATTTGGATGAGGCAATACATCTAAAAGGAGAACTTGCTCGGATATTAAAGGAAAGAGGCACAATATCAGTAGGGAATCCCGGCTCGGCTCTCACCATCTAGGTGTGGAGGGTGGAGATGGGGTACTACTTTCAGAGACAAGGATCTTTGCAAAGTATCGGCAAAGAGATAGAGGGGCGAGACCATGTCATACTTAGAATTAATCCCGACCTATATGGTATAATCTGAGAGCCGGATGCTGCATCGCGGTGCGATTTACATACAACTTTTGGATTGGGAGAAATAGAATTGGATCCTTTTTTAATTGAGACTCTGACATAGAGAGAAGTTGTACTAAAAATGTAAATACCCTAATATAGAAGAAGAAGGGATGCCATTGGTGAGAGTGAGGAATTGGATGAGGAATTGGAAACTCATCTAATTTTTTTATGACTATGATGTATAATAATGTAATGGAGTCTTATAGGCACAGGGGCTATCCCAAAAGGCAGTAATACACTTCACTTGCTTCTCTCTCTCTCTCTCTCTCTCTCTCTCTCTCTCTCTCTCTCTCTCTCTCTCTCTCTCTCTCTCTCATGGCTAGCAACTAGGTCAAAAACTTTTGTGAAGAGTACATGAGGCCTTTTTCTAATCCCAGGTGGATAATAATGCGATGATGACGATTTACTGTCTAACCCGAGCCAAGTGCATGAGAAGGAAAAAGCGATGTGACCATGCGAATAAAACAAAGAGATGCGGAAGATTACATCTGAGGCGTGCATCAATAGTCCGGTGGATAACTGCGGTGTATACGGTACATGTGCTTTGAATACAAGCCCGGAAGTAGGCATATCATTGTGAAACTCCGCTCTCGTAATGATAGTTGAATCCAGTTGAAGAGGCGCTTGAGAGTTGAAGGGGCAAACTGTATGGATAAATGAGGATTTTACTAAATCGGTACGGGACCATAGAATGCAATTCTTGAGAAATAGAAGAAGGAAGCAAGAAAAAGATGGGAAAAGGCATATTATTAGGCGCCAATGGTTACATGTTGATTGTAGAGGCCAGTACCAACTACACTTAAGTTCGAGACACGCCCGGGGTATGTCTTTGGAATATCAACGACCAGTCAATTTAAGATTGATGTTGTAAGGTTTTCTATTAGAATCTTGTTGATGTTATTTATTTTCTTTTACGGAAACATGTGAAAATGAGGAAAGGGATTGCAAATATTGATTGTGGTTTTAGTACGGTCCATTACGTATGGCATCATAGGGATGGAATTGAAAGGTCATGGCGGGATAGCATGTTATGTTAGGCGAGGAAATGCAACAAATGGTTAAGCTAGTGCCAAACTACGGTCTGTATCACGATATGCGGGGTGGATACAAGGTTTGAAGGGAAAAATATTTGTTGGCGGAGTTTATTTATTTTCCCCGCACGGCGTGATTCTCCGTGTATATAATTGAGAGAGGTTTAGCGGCGGGGTAGTCCTTTCGTGGAGCAAAGATGCAGCATCTTTGATGCGGCAAGGGGAAATATTGTTAATGGGTGATTTTAGCGGGGAGAATTGCGATGTGGCGGCTATTGTGAGCATAGATGGTGAACCTATGGATGGAGATGCTAAGTGACAATTAGTAAAATAGCTGCGGTTGGAAAAAGAAATACTTTCGGGATAAAATAAGATGGCCGACACCTCAAGGCAATCATGTGCTCAATGGCCAGCGGCCTTGGATTTAGTGTATAATGGCATGTATGGTTCGGACTCACGGTATATTTATGCGGGAGATGCTGGCGTGGTGAATCTGGTGTTATATAAAAAACATTTCTTACAGAACAAATGGTTGACTTTTTGTTAGAGAAGTCATTATCAAGATAGAGACCATGCGCCCGATGCTGTTGCGATTACTATATGCATTGAGCGGTGTCGCGTAAAAAAGGTTACACACAAAAGGCTAAAATGCAGCACATCTTTGATACAATAAAAGGTATGTATGGAAAATTATGTGAAGAGAAGGCAATTTTGGGAAGATTTGGCACTGACAGCGATAAGCTTCACGGAAGAAATTACTAGAAACGTTCTTGGCCGCGCTCATGAGACTTTTGTCTCACCACCGGGGAAACTAAAGGGCTTCATGCATTTGGTTTGATCTTTGATTGCTAAAATTAAGAAGGGATGCATTTAAGAATGCCGGAGGCATGAAAGGGAGCGGCTTAAAGAATAATATGAATCTTACCAAGGCTAAAAAGAAAAGGAAATATATATATGAGAGCGACGCATGCCATGGTGAGGTTGCTTATAAACCGGCAATTTTGGAGCAGGACTTAAAACTAATTGTATGTCACCAGGTGCTCTTTGGATCGTGGCATTGTATTATACTTAGGAAATGCATAAAATTTGTATTTTGTGCCAAATGGCGGCGCGTGGATGTTGAGTCCTACACAAGGCCAGCTTATGTTCTAGAAGAAGATGGAGAAGGCATGGTCTTAGCAAACTATACCAAATGGGAAGGCCTCTGAGACATGAAGTAGTAGCGAGATGTTTAAATGGGCGGGTGAATGGAATTTTTATCGCATATATATTGCGACTATTTAATAAGCGGTACATGAGGGATTCCCCAGAGCATGGCAAATGAGCGAGGTTATCCCCTCTATATAGCGAGGGGAGATGTTACGCGATCTAGGTAATTATAGGATGATTATGGTTAGTAGCCTCTTTGCTAAATTGTTTGCCACCATAGCAATACGTAACTGA